>LOEQ01002640.1:83886-101056 GCA_001685075.1 Bramus lutescens | reverse complement strand
ACCTACAGCATTTCTGCTGCCTACTGCCACCGGGGATCTTGCAGCATTTAAAAAAAATCATAAAAAGAACCATGGAAGGAAATGTTAGCATTCAAGACATTCTCAGAATCAATTCACCAAATACTTATGGTGAGCCTACTTTATACTTGGTGCTCTTAGAGACTGTATTTGGCCAGGGATTTGAGATTTGAGACTAGAGGGCCACCCTCGACTATTGTAGGAAGCCATTTCAGGGGTTATGAGTTGAATGGCCCCTACCTCTTCTCAGCCACTCTTCTAAAACCCAGAGAAGTACGTGTTCCCTCCTCCACTCTCCTGCCTGCCAGGGTTTCCAGATTTGTTCTGTTTTGCAGTTGCGTCAAAAACCACACTCGATTCCAATCCCCACAGAAGGCATAAATTAACATTTTATTGTGTGTGCTTGTTAGGGTCTCTTAAAGTAGACATGCAAATTTCAGGCTCCCACAATAAATTAGGGCATACCCAGATGAGCTGAAAATAAACCGGGTTGCCTGGGCCCAGACCTTGGAAAGCAGGGCTCTGCAATGCTATCTGAGGACAGATACTCACCTTAACTTCTGTTCTCCAGTTGTTGACCCTGGCCTCTGGCCATTTCCTACTCTGGTTGGCACTCTGATCCTCTCTGTGTAGATGCCATTGGCTCATAGGACTCTGATGGGCGTTTATTAACAAGGGACAGTTTCACAAGCAGCTGTAGGTGAGCCTTTTACAGGTCTCTGGCAAGAAAGGGGTGGGGTGGGGCTGAGTGTCCATCAAGCAGTTGTACAACTATGTCTGCCTTGGCCGTCCACCTGGATTCCCTATTTCGAGGCTACCCTTTGATCTCTGATTCCTACTGAGTGACTTTAATTTTGCACCTTCTAACCTGGAAAATCTTCCGAGTAGGAACCTAGGGCTACGTAGATCTCGGCCTGTTCTGATGTAGTAATGGTGGCAGATGCAAAAGGATAAGGCACCTGGATGTCACCCACTTGCATAGTGAGCTCATCAGCATCCATTCTACAATGCTGTGGTTTTTGTTTTTGTTTTGGAATGCAGAGTGGTGAGGAGGAAAGGCCTGGCAAGAAATCTTCAAGTCATGTTCTGAGGGTGGGGGGCTCTAAAAGGAGATTGTGAAGCCCAAATCCTTTCCCTTTTCGCTTTCGTATCCTAACCATGAAATGAATAGCTTGTACTTTACCACGTGGGACCCATACACTGGCTTGTCACATGTCCAAAAAACTGGAGCTAAATAACCATGGGCTGAAACCTCTAACACTGTAACCCCAGACAAACTCTTCTCTCTATGAGTTAATTACCTCAAGTATTTGTTACCGGATTGGAAAGCTGGCTAACACAAAAAGAAAAGAAGAAAGGAGAACCTTAGAGAACTGAAGCTGTGTGGCTGTTTCCTCCTAATTAAAACATTTTCTCCTAGAGGAAGCCTTCTTTAGACTCAGGTGAGCAAAACTTAGGGAAGCTCCTGAAACTGATAGGATTCGTAAAGCCTCTCTTCAGGGTTATAAAAACACTAAGAATTCTGGAGAGAGGAAGTTCTGACCAGCCTGCCATTTGTCATTGTCCCCACTGGGGTAGGGGAGCCTTTGAGTCAATGCTCCTGGAAGGAACCCCAGTAACCTCGCTGGCTGGCAAAGTCACGTTTGAATGGCACCATTGCTTTGGTCTATCATCCCTGTGTTGCGTGAATATACTTTTGTTCCCATCTCCCCAGGGAAAGAAGTCACACAATGGCTGGCAAGCATATGGTCCACAAGCATCCATGGTTGAAAGGAGATTCTAGATCTAACACTGCACAGATGATGGGCCTAGTGATTTGAATGCACAGTACTTGAAGGGGATCCTATCAGAACTCTCCTACCGTAAAGAGTACCTTTGAAACCACCTTCTTCATGTGGGTCCTCGGTTAAGAGACAGTCAGGATGCCTCCTGCATCCAGGAGTCCTGTCTCTGGGTAAATTTTACATGGCACTCCCCTGAAATGAACAGGCTCCTTTAGCTTGCTCAAGGATAGTCCCATATTCATAGCGACTACTCGGACGTCTCAGTGCTTAGCTGTCATGTTGTTGACATATGTTTCTCCTCCTAAGCTCCTTCTTAGCCTCTCACCTCCCTCCTTCCGCTTCTCCTCAGCCTTCCTACTTCCTCTCTCTCAGTCAGTTCTTAGCATCTCTTTTTATCTTCCTGCTCTGTAGAGAGCAGTATGTGGTTCTTACCTTCCCCCAGTGGCATTTAAAGTGTTTCTTGGTGCAAAACATCCTATTCATTGCCATAGAAACAGGAAACTCGGTGTGGAAGAAAAAATGGGGGAGAAGGAGTCTGACACTCTGTGGCTGCGCAATTCTGTTATTTTGCCCAAGTCCATAAATGGCAACACACTGGCAGATATGCAAACGCCGACCCGCTGTTAGAACAAGCGAGGGAAGGCGTCTCATGCCTAGGAGACTTGCCACAGATTTTTAAACAGGCACGAACCAGCTACAGAGGATGCTAGTCTTCCCTCAACCCCTCTCCGTGTCACTGGGTGTAAAGTGAAGTTATTATCATCCCCCTTTTATTCTTGCTGGGGTCACAGGAGGGTACCCAGTGGGACAGTTTGGTCACCTCCTGTTGGGCTTATCTTTGACTAGCATAGGCCTATGTCATCTGTTCTTGACTGTGAACCCCCGGCTGTAAAACTGAGACCACGTTCACAGCCACACCATTCCTAAAGCAAAGTCAATTGGCTTTGGTCATTCCTGAGAAGTAGCAAAAATGCACCGACATTCTGCATCTCCAGGCCAACCTGGAGGGTTTGGGACCTTTTTCAAGCCACTGATTTCAAAGATGACTCTTCAATATTCTTTCAGCACTGCCCTTGTTTGCCAGGCCTCTGAGCACTCCAGTTCCCTGGGGTGCTATTATCCCTAAGCTGAGAATAGGCCTGGGAGCTGTGTAGCACAGCACGCAAGCTAATGTGTTCAGTCTTTGCTGGTCATGGGCTTTCTCAGAGAAGTTCCAAAGTCCAAATTCAGCAATGCTCTTCCTCACCAACCAGGACAATGGCTCTGTGTCTCTTATGGTATATGTATGTGTCTATTTGGTATCCATCAGTCACAGAGGCAAGCCAACAGCCAAGCTTTTGACATCTCCACATGCTTGCAAGGTCTTATTGCAAGGACCTATGAATTTCATTTGCAGATCCTCCAATCAAGCCTGAGTTTTACCTACAGCCATCTTTTGAAATCAATTCTTAGTGTCCCCCTACACTAAACCACTCAGTTTAGAAACCAAGCGATAGGAGGAACTTGCCCAGAGTTTACCAACATAGACAGGACAAAAAGGTGGTTGGGGGGACTCTGGGCCATGGTTTCTTCCACTCCTCACTAATTCTCGTCTGTCCCCAATGGTTCTATAGGAAACAGCATGCCCAATTCTCTTAGAAACTATAAGTATTAAATTCCTCTGTTGATGGTATTAACTTCTGCCGGTCATCTACCTAGATGAAAATCCATCATGCCATGTCTGTCATATCAGTGGTAGAATATCCTGTCTCCTTACAGAGCACAGCTATGAGAAAATACTGTCCTGAGGCCATGGTCAATTGGTGATAGGGAAGTATCATCTTCTTCTAGAAATAAAGTGACCATATGTCTCCTTGTATTCTACAGAGACTGGCTTTGCCCCTGTTGACCTGTGTCATTGGAAATATTGCCCTCACTCCCTTACGGCAGTTTGGGTTTTAAAATATAAATTATATGGCCACCCTAAAAGAAAAGACAGAAAAATAACTACCCATTAAATAGATAAATGTCTTTTTAAAAAAAATCAGAGAGCTATTTATGTCTTAATCATTGCACCTCATGTCTTTACTTGAGGAAAGGGTCTAAATGAGCGGAGCAGACATTCCAAAAAATATCTGGGTTTGTCTTCACGTCATATGGAAGGAGCTAAGAAGGAAAAACCAGCATGATGTCTGTATACAAAACAATCGTGATGACACTGGTTTGGGGATATTTGCTTTCATTTGTTTGCTTTGTGTTTGGGGAGAACTGAAGATGTAGCCCATTAGGACTAAGACATCTTCCAAGGGTAGGAAGCACAATGGGTCTACCAGTTGCCCAGTCATCTCCATGTGTCTCAATGTTTGGTATGGAAGGAACTGTCTCATTCTTCATATGTGCTGGATACCCTGAGTGCTCTATATAGTATGGACATTCACATCAGCTCCTATCCTAAATCAACTTATTCTATAAAGTAACACACTAATAAACATGGGATGAATTTCAAAAGCTGTAAGCATGGGTCATTATAACCCCATCCAAAGAAGACTGTTGCTGATGCAGGTAAAGGAGAAAGAACATAGCTGAGAAAACTATAGCAAAGGGTTGGGAGACAGTCCAGTGTCAAGGGTATACAATTACACAAGTGCTACAGACAATCTGATTCTGAATTCTGGTTTGTTTATTGGTTTTTCCTATGAAGAAATTAAGACCCTTAGGCATTGCCAGTAAGAAAAAATGACTAAAGCCCAAATAGGGAAAATTGATTATGGCTGTTTCAGAGTTTCAACATTTGCCCAGACTGCCTTCCCCATTCCTTAGTAAGGAGTAGTGATGAAATTTGTCCTTCAGCACGCCAGCCTTTGTTCCATGAGGAGAGAATTAGGGCTGAAGATGGAACAGCTCCGTCACCATTCTCCCAGAGCAGTCTGTCAGAGGTTGTTCGTAATCAAGCCTGAGAAGTCTGTGACACACAGCTGCACAGTCTGTGATAGTGCATACATCAATGAGAACCCACCATTTAGCAATGCACCACAGTGAGGTTTGGTGTCTCTGCATCCTCATCGGATGCACGGTGGCTTTGGTCTTCTACAGAGTTATAAATAAAAAAGCCAGCTTGAATGATTTGCTGAAGCGAAGCTGAGGCAGGAGGAGAAGTCCTGCTCACTTGACCTGACTTGCGCAATGTTCCTGGTCTTGCTCTCCCTAGGTAGAGGGAATTCCCATAAAGAGAAAACTGGCACCCTGGAATTATTTTAGAGCCATGGAATGTGAGGTGATGTAGGATACTAAAGATTATTCCACCCCGCACGCCCCTCCCCCACATTTTCTTCTTAAAGATAAGGAGTACCAGAGTTTGGAGCATTTAATGGAATTAATGGAGTTTGGAGTGTTTAATGGAATTCCTCAGCTGGCATTTTTCTTTTACTCTGAGTTAAACATAGTCAGGTTCTACACCTTGGAAAGCAGAATATGTTGCATTGCTCAGCTATGCACAGGAGTTTCTGTTGTGTGATGTGTAAACTTGGATTAGATAAAAGAACAACAGATGTGTTCTGCGTCCCCAAACTATTTAAAGCCTTGAAGAACAGTTCAGAGGAATCCCAAGGCACACGGTCACACCCCCTTCAGTGCCCTCTACGCGTGATCGGCTTCTTATCATGTTTCCCATCATCTAATTTCTCCATATGCTCCTTGCTATCAGAGCCCTGGCAGGTGAGAACTGGCCTGATAAACTCACTTACAAAACAGTGTTTGTAAGATGCCCACTAAACATTTTTGAGTGTGAAAAGTCAAGCAATGCACTATTTTAAATGTTTCATCTTAATAAATCATAGCAACTCCATATATTATGCTGTTCCCATTTGGTGGAGGGAGATGAGAAAATAGGCCTGTGGTAATGTCATCCTAATAATGATATTGCTGGGCTTGAATCGAGGCCATTTGAATGACAAAACCTATAGTCTTTGTCTGGAACGGAGCAATGTCTCCCTGGATGCTCCCAATACAAATAACAACAAAGGCAGCAATTACTTCCCCAAGAGCACAGTCATTGAGACTGACTTCACTTTGGGTTTTCCCCAGGCTTTCTGAAGTATTACTGACCAATTAAGAAGTGTGCATATTCCAAACGTGAAGATGCTTCGTCACACAGATGGGTTGTGACATGGTTCTCACCTCAGGTCACTGTCTTTTTCCTCTCAATGTCTCCACTTGCCAGTTTGACTCTAATCATTTCAGATGTGTCTGACATTTTATTGTCTATGTCGGAGTGTTCGCCTACATTTGTGTGTGTTTACCACATGTGTGCCTGCTGCCAGCAGAGGTCAGGGCGTCAGATCCCCTGCAACCCAGTTACAGATGTTGTAACTTACCCAGCACATGGGTGCTGGGAATCAAACCTGAGTCCTTTCCAAGGTCAACACGTGCTCTAAACTACTGAGCCATCTCTCCAGGCCTGGTCCTAACATTTTCAAAAAACTATCAAAATGAATCATATCGAATCGAGTGATTCTGACACTGAAACTGCTTCCACTTTTCCCAGAAAAAAAAATTTCTGAGGTGTTAATTTTGATTAACTTGAGTGAATCGAGAGATGCCCAGGGGATGAGTGGAGCGGACCTCTAGGAGTGTTTGTGAGCGTCGACACGGGAGAGGATCATTGCTGAATTCGGGTAGCACTATCTCAAAAGCTGGGAACTCAAGTGGGATTAAAGAAGAGGGAGAAGTTTACTGCAGCAAGCATATTCTCAGTCTATCTGCCTCTCTGACTCTGTCTCTGTCTCTCTGTCTGCCACCCTCCCCTCACTTTCTGGAAGGCAGCCATAAGGTGAACGGCTGGGTCACACCTTTTCCGCCATAATGAACAGACACCTTGGCAGCCATGGGCCAAAATAAGCCTGTCCTTCCTTTAGAAAACGATTATAATTTCTGGTTCACACCTCTAGAACCTTCTTTCAGCTGCAACACATTCTTCTTCAACATCATTACTGTTTTACTTCCTCCCTGGAGCTTCTGGCTGACAGACAGCCCCACCCCCAGAGGCAAGCTCCTGGAAACCCTGCCTCTTACAGTAAACAGCAGGAGAGAGGGGATGATAAACTTGTCCTAAGCTGCTTCAGAGAACTCATCACCCTTTCAACTTCCCTTTCCTGCCCACTGCTGCCACTCTGAGCTTTACTTCCCAGGTGTTCACTTCCTCATCAGCAGCACAAGAAGACAGGCTGGAGAAGCCCAAGGCAAATCCCAGAGAACACTAGACAGGGCATTTCATAAGGAAAATTGTTACGTTGAGGCCAGACACTCACTGTCATCTCTCAGGCTCTCAAGATAAGGGCAAAATCAACTCTATGTATGCTATAGAAGAAGCCATGGGGCTCCCGCCCAATGGCACTACCTGCAGGGGAACTTTGTTCATTGTCTTTAACTTTCATCCTGGGGACTTCTGAGACTGCCTACACATTCTACATCTAGTCAGAGCTATACCATACAGTTTCTGGTGTATTCGCCCTCAGATGACAGGACACAGACACTAATCCTGGCAAACCCATCTTTCCAGAGGGGCCACCTAATATCATAAGGCTTCCCTATCTTCCCAAATGCTTTCTTAGGAAAGACCCCAATTTCTAGACAGACACTCTCCACTTCACTCCCATGAGCTTCCTCTCTTCATATCTTTGAAATTGTTCACTGTCCTTGGTAATGCTGGGACATTACTTCTTGTGAGATCAAAGAAGGGCATGAGATAGCAAGGCCAAGTTCTCTCCACAGCATCTGTTCAAGGCCTTCCTGCAGTGTTCACCCTAAAGAGTTCCTCAAGATCCTCTCAAAGAGCAGTATACTGTGCTTCAGAGACATCTGTAGATGACATAGAAGTTTATGTGAGAAGTTATTTATTTATTTATTATGTATACAATATTCTGTCTGTGTGTATGCCTACTGACCAGAAGAGGGCACCAGACCTCATTACAGATGGTTGTGAGCCACCTTGTGGTTGCTGGGAATTGAACTCAGGACCTTTGGGAAACCTCTGAGCCATCTCTCCAGCGCTTATGTGAGAAGTTCACATTGGGCTAGTTGTTTAAAGTAGGCAGAAGAATGACATATCTTCCTTCTAAGAAAGCTGCTTGCAGTCTAGTTCCTAAAGCCCACATGGATCTATTACTTCGTTCTTCAAAGAAGCCTTTGAAGAGAAGTCAAGCTAGAGATGATTTTGGACAATAGAGCTGGAGCTAGTCTAATCACACTAGCTAAACCCTCCAAATTACAGAAACTGTCATGCTGAGATCAGAGAGGTGGGTAATAGGGCAACAGTGATGGCTTCGAATGATGGCAAGACCATGAGCCATGAGCAAAAGAATACATACATCCTTCAGAAAATGAAAGGGAAGAAAGGAGGTTTTCTTTTGGAGCTTCTGGAATAAATAGGTCTTGTGAATACCTTCATTCACCCCAGAAGGAATGTTGGGACTTCTCCCATCCAGAACTGGAATAGAACGCATTGGTGGTGTTTTAAACCAAGACCTTTGTGGGAGTTAACTCTAGCAGAGACAGGAAACTAATTCAGCCCTGGAAGCATGAAGAGAGACAGATCTTGGACTTCTGTGTCAGATTAGAGTAATAATCATCAAAAATCCACCCCTAAACTGGCAGGCGCCTCTCAATTGCCTACTGCAACAAGAGTTTGTTTTTTGACACTGGATCACATGTAACCCAGGATGACTTTGAATCTGTCATGTCACCAAGCATGACGTGAAATTCCTAATCCTCCAGCTGCCACCTCCCAAGTGCTGGGATCATAAATGTGTGCCTGCGTGCCTGCTCCTATCTGCTGTCGATTGAGAACTGGACTGAGTACAGAGAAATGCTACTGCCTATGTTCATCTTCAGTTCAGGGCCTTTAGCACCAATGTCCTTTTGGAGTACGGAGTGAACAATCACACTGCAGAGTTACTTACACACTGGTTTCTAGGGTCTGAAGCCCTGAGCCAGTACTGAGGGTCTTGGACATAGGCTGAAATCAGGAAAATGGCTACTCTCAACTCACTCCAGAGGCTACAGGATCTGTCTGCGGACACCGTCTGATTGAACACTCTTTGTATCACCTGAGACTCATGTCATTAAGCATGCTGAGCAGACACAACTAGACTGGGTGCCTTTGCAGTTTAAAACTCAGCTGCTCGAGATTTGGTCAAAAGCTGATAAAGCAAGTATCAAGGTAACTGATGGGGTTTTTTTCTTATCCGTAGACTTCATATCTTCTCCCAAACACTAACAGAATGAACCCCCACCAGCACCCTGTGAGTATAATCTTGGAAAACTGGCTTTATATTCTCTCTTATTACTTAGAATCTTTAATTCTGAAAATAGAGTTAATACAACTTTAATGAGTAACTACTATGCAGCAGGAACTGGATGCTGGCTGTGTTACTTGATTTCTTAATTAAAGACCACTATTGTTATTAATTAGGCAGAGAGACAGGGGCTCAGAAACTTTAAACAAGTCTCCAAATTCACAAAGGGGGGAGGAGGCAAAATTCAGAGCGTATCTGCCACGTCGTATTCTCACACATTATTGCCTGTGTTCCTAAGTGTGAGGAGTGTTCAAAGACAGGAAGAAGAATATAACAAAATGGGTGAGTAACTGGTGGTCCAGTTCTGGGTCACAAGTTTATGACCTCACTCCACTTCCAAGCTTCCTCCATTGCTAGCTTCCCTCTCGGAGAGGGATGAATTGGGAAGTAACAAACCTCTTCCTCATTTCAAAATGGAGCGTCTATGAGTGAGTGACTACGTGTATTTTGATCTGCAGCCCCTTGACCGTCTTGGGAATGGCTACATGGGGCAACCCCCACTTGTCACAACTAAGCGTCCTGTTACTTTGGTTGCTTTTCTGCTCCCTAAAATCCATTTTTAAAAAGAGTTCATAATATCTTGGAGACATGGAGATTGGGGTCTCTGAATTATTAAGGTTGTTAGCTCTCCAGCGGCCTCTCAAGTCCACTTCCAGTCTACACACGGAAAGTACTACTTCTGTCTTCAGCTCCAGTGGCTGTTGGTGAGTAAGCCCTAACCTTCTTCCTTCACTTTCCCTCTGCCCTGTAACTCTCTGAATTTTCTGGTCATTTCAAAGAAGGTCTCAGGTTCCCTGATTTGCTATGCAGATGGCATGACACTGATTTCCTTGTGAATTTCATCCCAATGCTTAGGTCCGCTCTCAGTGAGCCAAGTACTGTCAGCAAATAGTATACAGTAGGAGTGTTTTGCTGCCACAATAATGATGAAAGAATTCATACAATAAAATATTTTGTGCCAGTTTCTTTGAACTCAAGTTTTTCTTTGGGGCAGTAATATTTTTATTTTAGCCAATTTTTCCCATCTATGTAGTGACAAGAACCTCTAAGGGTTTATGCATATGCAGGTTATACTCCCCAAACATGTAAGGCATGTACTGTGTCAATAGATGGAATAAATAAGAGAAACGGTTTCTCTGTGGTTTGGGGAGTTGGGGGAGCCTTCTGGATTATGTTTGCAGGACAGGAAGAATCACAGAGACTTTGTACCCGTAGATGGGTCAAAATATAAGAGTAATGGAGTGTGAGAAAAGTAGGTCACCTCCCGTGGAGGCTGCCCCGTTGCTGGGAACAAAAGAGAAAGCGATCCATCTGGGACTTGGCCTTGGGGTTTTTGATTTAAGGTTCTAGTAAAAAAGTACGAAAAACTGCTTCTTATTCCTGTTGTAGGCTCTCACTCCAGGGTTCATCAGCCACAGGCAACTATCAGCAGGTAGCTGTACTCGAGAAAAAAAATGAAGCTTCCTCTGAAGCATTGAGCAAAACTGGGCTGCTCTAGAGGTGGACAAACACAGAGCAAAGACCAGGGACCAAGACAGCAGCAAACAAAAACAAATGAACAAACCAGACAAAGCAGCAGGAAGCTTCAGAACGATGCAATACCAGAAAAACCAGCTACCTGTAATTTGCCTTGATAACGGCTTGTGGTATATGGAAAAATAAGTGAAGCAGAGATGGAAAAAAAATAACTGGAGGTTTTGCAGGTGCCAGACTGTGTGCAATCAGACTTCACACACATCGAGATCACATAGCAAATGTCTAGGAGCAAACTCTTCCCCCAAGGGAAGCTGAGAGACATCAGTCTACTAGGATGAAGGCAGGATAAATTCTCAATCTTTATTATAAGCGTAACTAGCAACCAGTCTGCCCACAACCTGTCCCCAACCCTTTCCACCAGAAGGGTAACGACTCCTTCCTCCCACAATAGCTTCTAGGGAGCTTCTGACCTCCATCTTTTCTTCCCATTCCCTAACTGCCTTTTGCTCTTTCTTGTGATCTTAAAATTCATTTGGGATGATTTCCCGTAGAGCACTGGTCGTTTTATGTCAATTTGACACAAGCTCAGTCTCAGCTGAGAAGGGTAACCTCAACTGAGAAAATGCCTCCGTAAGACTGGACCTTAGACAGAACTGTGAGGTATTGCCTTGACTAAAGATGGATGTGGGAGGGTCCAGAACACCGAAAGCTGTGAATCCCTGGCAAAGGGGTCCTGGTTGTATAAAGAAGCAGGATTAACAAGCCATGTGGAACAAGCATCCCTCTGTTTCAGATTTTCCAGGTTCCTGCCTTGAGTTCCTACTGAAATTACCAGGAGGGAAAACAGAACCACAAGACACACAAACGGACCCCACTTTAAGAGTTTATTAAGAAGAGGAGAGAAAAAGGTGCTCATACCTGTTTCACCTGTTAGAAACTTGGTGCCAGAAGAGGATGGGGAGCCATGGTGTCCAGGTTTTTAAAGGCTGTCTAGCGCATGCGCACAGGGGTGCACGTAGTCATCGCATGCATAGATCACGTGGCCAATCTTCACATAGATCACAGATGGCTTGAGGGTACTGGTTGGCTATGTAAGTTGCCTGAATGCTTGATGGCGCATGTGCGACCATGGAACCTGGGCATGGCAGCACTTGGGGTTGCCAGAGCACTGGCAACTTTGGGTGATGGAAATGATGACACCTACCCTACCTCCCTTCAGGGACTGACTTTGATTCGAAGGGTAAGAGTAAAGGAATCCTTTACTTTCCACATTGCTTTTCATAGTGTTTTATCACAGCAATAGAAACTCTAAGACAGGAGCTTAAGATTTTCCCCAAATCTCTGGGCTTCAAACACATATCTCAAAGTTACGATTCTTCTCTCATTTCCAAGGTTACCAAACATCCGAGAATTTCCTCAAACAGACTATTGCCTGGGAAATCTAAAGCTATGTTTTCCTCTAGGTAACTAGCTGATCAAAACCAGGCAAAAACCATTCAGTGATCTCGACAAAGGTAGTGATAGACTTGAGCTTCTGCCCAACTAATTACTAAGAACATTAGAAAATCCAAGGAAAATGCTGAAGAACCTCCATCTTCTATTCAGAGATACTGGGGGATGACTCCAGAGAGGGCTAAATTCTAGACTGGGGATGGGAGGAAGAAATATCATCCATGGAGAGAACCGTCTGTTCTTAACTATAGTTCAACTTTATCATGGTGCAAAAGCAATACACATTTAGTAGAAGCTGCACTTTGAATTCAGCATTTTTACCTTTGTCTAAGCTAGTGATGCATGGTCTTCTGATGCCAGGCAGGGTCCTTGAGCACAGTCCTTGAGCACAGTCCTCGGTCAGTCCTACGTGATCACTCTGAAGTGTGGAAGAGATTTGAGCCAGCTGAAGGTTGAGAGGTTTATGTCTGGTGCTGCTCCATAGGAAATGGGTCAAGAAGTATCTGCGCTCATTTTTTTTCTATCTCAACTTGACCAGGTAATATGCTCAGGCTTGTTCTGAAAGGTCTTGTGGGTTGTGTCAATCTTAAACCAATAGCCTTTGAATAAAGTGTATGATCATCTCTATTTTCATTGGGCCTCATCCTGTTGATGAAAGCCTTAAGGAAATAAAGATTGACTTCTCTGGGCAAAATGAATTTTTGCTCAGTGACAGTTCTCAGTATGTCAAGAGAAGGGTCTGTGGAATCAGATTTCTGTCACAGACTCAGCCACTCTGGCACATTCTCCCAATGACTCAGCCTGCCAAGGGACCATATTCTTTGTCTCTAACCATCAGTCATGGAGCTGTTGATGCTGCCTACTTGTTCCCCATCTTATCATCAGCTATAGCACTCTGTTTCTGCTAAATTCACTCTCAAATGGCTGGACAGAAACACTAATTCTAGAAACACCATCTTCCCAGAGGAAGGTGGTGCTGTACCTTAAAGTAGCCCGACCCAGTGAATGTGTCTAGTTCCCATGTCCTAATCACTCTTAGTCTTATAGCTACATTGATAAAATGTGTGTATATGTGTGTTCAGGTGTATGGCACACAGAGAGAAGGACAGGCAGAAAAGCAAGTAATATATTATAACTAATATATGCTGCCACTGAAGATAGATTAATAGATTGATGTAGATAATGGATGATAAATGATGGTGGTGGCAATTATAGTGATGAAGATGATAGACAGAGTAATAGATAGACATATGGACAGATAGATAATAGGTGATCATGGTGATGATGAAGAGGAATAGATAAATAGATCTCTGTTAGAAGATAGATGATAGAAAGATAGATATATAATTAATAGATAGTTTATAGATAATAGATAATTGATAGATACATAGTTGATAGATAGATGATAGAGTTGATAGCTGATAGACAGACAATAGAGTTAAGTGTACATAAGCCTATGCATGTGCATGCTCACATGTGTGTGCATGACTACTTAGTGATGATAGAGCAGAAAATAGTGAACCTATGTATTCCAGAGCTTCTTCTTGTATTAGGAAAACTTTAAGGAGCTTTAAAGTAAGTAAAAAGCAAGCCTTGGAGCCACCATGTTCCCAAATCCCATAAGAGTTGAGCTTCCTGATAATCAGATTATAACAATGTTAGAAAGTAATTCCAGGAGTATGGAATCATGACATCTGGATCTCGTGTGTGGGATGAGTAACAGGTGTTTGTTTCTCTATCTTGAAGGCAGCATGGCCACCAATGAAAACGAATAGCTGTGACATTACTGTCACTAGAACATAGAACAGAACAACTGTAGCATGGGGATGATTACTTCGAAAAGATCACAGAGAAACATACATGAAATTAAAAAGAAACAGTACTGTGTTCAGTGACTTGAGGAGTAAATAAAAAGAATCATTGCATTCTTCTATCCTGAAAGTATCGAGACAGTGAATTGCAGCAGAAAGCACAGCTCTGAACACTCTGATCAGCCCTTGCATCTAGGAGAATTCAGTGTTCCCATATACTAAACAAGCAGAGTCTTTGTTCCCTGTGTGCTGCATTTGTGCTCTGGGTTCTTGCTTCTCATCAGAATCACCCAGAAGGCCCAGATCTTGGAGAACGGGAATGATTCTGCATGTAACAACTTGGCTTCCAATATGAATCCCCAGGAATTGAATTCCCAAGGGGAGGTTTCATCGAAACGAAGCCCCCACAGGCAAAGCTTGGTGAGAGCCAGCTTCAGCAAGCTTTCCGAGCTCTTGCAGCAATGCCCAGAAATACAGGCAAACGTCAAAGGATGCCAGTGAGCCAAATGTGTTTCACAGATATATCCACACTGTGAACGTGCCAGGGAGTGTCTGAAGGTGTCCATGACAACCCAGGCTTCTCCATCACAGACCCCAGGAAGCCCCATCGCTTAAATCTAAAACTGGCCAGAGAGGAGGCTTACATCTCCCCAGAACCCCCAACATTGTTCACAGAGGGAACCCCATGGTGTGCCCTCATTCGGAAGGTCTCTTCCTTTTGTGGGTACTGCAGGAGCTACAGGCAGGGAGCTTCCTGGGATGAACAGAAGGACCGGGTCTGTGCGTGTTCACACATCCTTTTTCATTCACTCTCACTTCAAGAGGCTTCAGCTTATGTTAAATTTTTAGCTCTGATTTCCCAGTCGAGTTTTGAAGCTGGCAATAGTGCATCTGAGTTCAGGTATAATATAGAGCCCCTTGCTGCCTCCCGCTTCCAACCCTCGCTGGCAAGGATGCCACTCACACTTTCCCCCCTTTCAACACAGACCTGGCACTTTTCATGGTTTCCTCAGCAAATGATGGATTGTGGCTGAGCTAAATATGGAGACAGGGTTACAGACACATTTTGTTCCTGTTAAACGTGCTGTTTCTTGGGGACTGCTTCTCATCCACTTCCTGGTTTCCTTTTCCCTCAAAACTCGGGGCCTATGAAGGGAGTCAGACAAAGAACAGACCTCATAGACACAATCTAACTTCAGACTCAGGGTGCCTCTGTTTGCCTGCTTTCTTCTCTTGGCAGAGAATAAGTCACCTGTCACCGTTGTGATCTGAAATAAATGGGCTCCTTGAAATGAGCGATACCTGTTATTTGGTGGCCAACTATGGCATTTCTAGAAGACCACTGATTAAAATTCTTCTCTCACTTATTTTTTTTTACTTTTGAGAATTTCATACATGTATATAATGAAATATCATCATATCCCCAATGTGGGATTCTCCTCTGTGTTCTGTGATTACCATTAATTGATAAAGAAACTTCATTGGACCTATAGTTGGGCAGAACTTAGATAGGCGGGGAAAACTAAATTGAATGCTGGAAGAAGGTGGAATCAGAAGGAGAAGCCATGGAGCTGCCACCAGAGAGAGACAGACCGCTGAAACTTTGCTGGTAGGCCCTAACCTCATGGTGATGGACAGATTACTGGAGATGGGTTAAATTAAGATGTAAGAGTTAGCAAATAAGAAGCTAGAGCTAATGGACCAAGCAGTGATTTAAATAATATAGTTTCTATGTGATTATTTCGGGGCTGAGCAGCCAGGAACCAACAAAGAGCCTTCTTACTACATATCCCCCCTTTAAACCCCTGCAAGTCCTCTTATATTCCCTATCCCCACACCACCTTCAACAAGCTGACCATGGGGTTTTCTGCCCAATCACAAATATTGACAAAAAGTTGAACACCCAGGCTTTGGAGATGAATACAGCTAGATAATTCTCTCTCTGTGTGTGTCTGGTGAGTTCTGACAACAGACAAACAGTTAACAGTTGGGGGGGGAGCCTCTGTCTCCCAGACAAGGTGCTCTGTTGTAGCTAGGCTGTTACAAACAAAGGGAACCTTGGACTGATTAGGCAGCATAGTGGTAGATCATTTGCCTTGTATGCATAAGCCCTGGAAAGTGGGGGATGGGGAAGACAGAGAGAAGGAAGGAGGAGAGAGGGAAGGAGGAGAGAGGGAAGGAGGAGAGAGGGAAGGATGGAAGGAGGGAGAGAGAGAGCATACATTTAGTACTTGGAGAACACCCACATCATTTGGAATTTGTTCTGTTATTTCCTCATAATTTGATTTTGTTTTCAGATAAAGGCAAGGATACTACAGAGTCAATCATTATTTGTGGTATCTCATTCAGTGGCTCAGAATATCACTGTCCTTTCACAGAGGAGGCTGAGTTCAGCAATTCATTCATGTTAATTTCTACCAGTTTTTTTCCATATGAAGGGAACATCTTCCTTTGTTGTTGATAAAAACTACCCAGTGGTATCAAGTTCCAAATATCATCAAATTCAGCTCCTCAAAATCATTCAAGTAGTGACTTTCTACTCTATCAATGGGTCATTTATTTTTTTTAGCATTTATTTACTGTCATATGGTGATAACTTATTTTTAAGCAGTAAGGTATCACTGTTCGACTTTTATTACTGTTCAAAAGTCCACAAACATGCTTGGCCTCTAAAACAGGTCTTCATTAAATTTCAACTGGTGCTGTTGATAATGGTTGCCTTAACATAAATATCTAACTCGATTACATTCTACCTTAGATAATATATTACACTGCTTTACAAATAGCTTAAGAACTTTATACCGATCTGTTCCATCTCTCCACACCCTGGATGTTTGAGCTATTCTCATGTGATGTATTTTTCATCTGCTTTCCTACCGTAAAGGCATTTTTGTTGGCTAGAGGATTTTAGGCAGATTGATTTTCTTTCATCACTTGACAGAATCAGTTCCTCATCTTTGGCTTGCACAGCCTCTGACCAGAACCGTGTTTCCATTGAGACAACTGTTTCTCTATCAGTAATATGTGGGTTTGTATTTTACTGAAACATATGCTTTTTTCTTCAACACTGGCTTTAACAATAAGATGTGTTTTGGTGTGGCTGGTTTGGGCTATTCCAAGTCGTGCACATTAAGCTTCTTCCATTTGTGGGTTTATGGGGGATTTTGTTTGTTTGTTTGTTTGGTTGGTTGGTTGGTCCATTCTCTCTTTTTGAAAACATGGACACCTGTTGTAGTGATGAGGTGAGCAGGCCTGCTTTTTGTCCCACCCGGCTCCCACATGGCTAGCTTATACCCCA
>LOEQ01002640.1:69628-82492 GCA_001685075.1 Bramus lutescens | reverse complement strand
CTCTTTGAATCTCTCTTTACTGTATATCTCTCTTTTTCTGACCACATGGATCTTGAATTTGCTGAGGAATATAGAGAAGTTTTTTGCCACAACTCTATGGCATTTCAAGGTCCTTGCCAGGAAGCAAGCTGCAACAGTGTGTCCATAGCTCCATGATCAGGACGCATGCTTGAAAGAGTCAGAAGTACACTTCTCCCTGGAAGTGTGCCTTCAGAATTCACGCTTTTGACCGTTAGAGTTTATTGCCTCCCGGCAGTGCAGTTCAAGGGTTAAGGCCAGGAAGGACTTAAAACAGATTTGAATCCAAAGTGAAAACCAGAGTTATAGAGGTCACAGTGACTTTCTGGGTCAGAAAGAAAGGAGAGAGCAAGCTGTATAGTAGACCTGCTGTGGACTTGAAAACTTGCCACTTAGCAGTGCTGTGAGTACAAGGCACCGACTAGGCCTTTGCTCATCTCACGTTATCTGTCGCGTGAGGGTGCAAACTGCGAACACAGCATAGAGTGGCCAAGAGCTTTATTTACAAAAAGAAAACATACAAAGAATCTTGGAGTAGTCCTTGGCATTAAGGAAGATCACTACTATTAAGAACTCTCTTCCCAGACAGTTCCTCTGAACGATGTAGCTTTGGATTTTCATTCTAGATCACTCGTCCATAGATGGTAGAAAAAAAAAATATCTCCCAGACAGGAAAAGATGTGGCTAGAGGAGGAATTGAGAAGGAAGAAGACGTTGGAGGAATTGAAAGCCCTCCCCAAGATACAAATGTGTCCCCTATAGACTTCCTGGCCATGACCATGAAGTGAACTTCCGGAGTTCCTTCCTTCTTTCTGCTGGGGTTTCTGGCTCCCGTGAAGCAGATTCTCAGAATTTAGACTCCTTAGTAGCCAGTTCCCCTTTCAACAGCCACAGGGCAACAGGATTGCTCAAAGCCTCTGGTGTCCACCTCTCACTGAAGCACACAGAGACGTCATCTCACCAGGGACAAGCCCTGTTTTGAAACTCAGCCACCTTGATGGAAACGGAGCTGGAAGGTAGAGCTTCCTGGCACAGCTGAAGCAGTTTAATGCCTGGAACAAGCCCATCAGAATAGATGTGGTTTCAACAACTCACTTCACAGGTTGAGGAATTGAGATTTAGAGACGTGATTAGCCCTGAGGACAGAGCTGAGTGACAAGGAGATGGGCCTGGCATGTGTTAAGGCCCAGGTTCAATCCCCACTGATGCAAAGGAGAAACGTATACACATAGACAAGAAGTACTTGGCAAAGAGAACGTGACTGGAATTGAACAGAATTGAGACCAGGCAGGTTTCAGGTCCAGGGGTCAGTGTCTATTACTAGGCTCCTGGGAGTAACAGGACTTCTCTGGTGTCCTTTGGAGGCCTCCATAGCACCTGCATCCTGATTTTAAATACTGTTGCCCATTAAAGGATGCTGAGTGTGTTTTCTCTTCATGAAGGAAAGGATTTCATACTTGGTGATCAGCGCCACATTGCAGTCTGATGAGGGTTCCCTCAGTTTTCACGCACGGCAATGTCTTCTCCTTCATGGAAAAACAAGTGTAAGGGTCGAGGAGGAGGTTGGACAGAGGAAATGCTGCAATTGCTCAAAGCCATGGCAAAGTCAACAAAGCTTTCCAATTAAAATATCCATCTAGAGATTTTTGAAAAGCGATAACACATTTGACTTTTTATACAGGCCACAAGCAATGACTGAGGCATGCAGTAGGCACTTGGTAAATACTGGTTGAAGGACATATTTTTATTACTCAGTCGATATATGTCTAGTTTGGGCGAATTATGTAACATTAATTTTTTAAAGGAATATGATTTATAAACCAATTAAATCACATTAGAAGTATCATGAAGCTTTTGACCTCTTTTACCTTTAGAGATATTTGAACACTTTTATGATAGATCAAAATAATAATTTTACTGCCTCAGTGGCCCCTGGAATACTTCAGAAAAGGTGTCATAATTAGAGGAGCTTTTCTGTCTTCTTAGAAGTTGTTAGATAATGACAGTCAGATAGGCAGCAAGATCTGAAACAATGGTTTTCCTATTTTTCTATCTACCCTGGAATTCTTCATTCAGAAGGAATATTAGTTCCAACCTCATGAAAGTCCTGGCCTAGAGATGTAGAATTCTTGTGCCTGGGTCTGCACTATTTACCACATATAGAGACAGATTCCTGCAAATGCCCCACGGCCTGAGTGGTCTCTAGAAAAAGTCATGTACAGAATTTCTGTGGAACATGTTATCTGTTTCTCTTGAGCTCTGAATGAATGAATGAATACCTTGGACGATGGGGCAATTCCCAATACTTTCTTAGTCAAGGACAAAGGGTTGTTCTTTTGTTCTTTAGCTTTTTAGAACTATTACTGCATAAAGTATATACTTCTCCAGATGAAGGATGCTTTTTAAAGCAAGTTATTTTATCCAACCTTTAATGAGTTTCCTACCAAAAATCTGTACAGTGTTATACAGTGAGCAAGATCCCCACTGAAAAGAAAGACTATACTGAAATCCCAACATATGTGATAGTGTTTGGAGATAAGATCTTTGAGAAATAATTAGGTGAGATGAGATCATGAGGTTGGGGAGAAACTGGGGCTCTTCCGCCATGAGAGAACACAGTAATGGTGAGTCACCCCCTCAAAGACAGGAAAAGGACCCTCACTAGGGATGGAATATGAAGGCACCTTTGCCTTAAGCCTCCCAGCGTCTAGAACTACAAGAAATAAATGTCCATTGTGGAAGCTAGTCTATAGTATTATGGAACAGCAGACCAATGAAAAGAACACACATTTCTAGTGCACTCAAGTCAGGTAACACTTGACCGTGAGCTGTTACACCTTCCCTTCTCTTTATTTTCACTACCCCACTGAAAAATCTTCTGTGAATAAATGCAGATATGTAAAGAGCTCTCAAAAAAATTCCCACAGTCCTTAGAAATTGGCACTAAGGGGATTTCGAGTGTGTGAGTTCAATCCTAGCTAACATTTCAGGTCCATGAGTATAAAAGAGGCAAGAACAGGAAAGACTTGTCCCAAACTGGATTACCTGGGGCGTCTTGAATGAGGACAAGCCCAGAACACCTGCCAACAGCAAAAAAATATTACCTACACTCATTGCAACAAATTGCCTAAGACTGATTTGGCAGAATTCCAGGTAACACTTTGCTTACATCCACCACCAGGAAATGTCTAATAAAATACCAAGAAATGAAATGGATCCTAGCTGGAAGTTACTGCCTCCTCCTCTCAGTGTGAGCTCTTTAGTATTTTACATTCCCGTATATATACACATACATACATATACATATAAATATATATGTATTTATATATACACACATATTTATATGTGTGTGTATATTTATATACAGATCAAAATTGGAGAGAGAGAGAGAGAGATGGGGGATATCTATTTGACAGAATTCCCTTAAAATACATGCTGAAATTCCCTGCCTTATATACTGCCCCAGATAGTTTGGGAATGAGGAGGGTAGGGCGCAAAGCTGTAATGGGAAAAAAATGAGAATGAAATCACATTCCCACAGACTTGATCATTGTGAAACAATTGTTGTTTCCTTTGCCTGGGCTTCCTCTTCTTATCAGTCACCCCCAATCAGTTTCTCAAGTGATAGCAGATTCAGCATCTTTCCTGCATCCCAAGAACCCTCCCATCCTTAACAGTTCAGGACAGAGAGATCACAGCTATACAGACTGTCTAGGGATTTGGTCGTGTATCAGCTACAGCAGGAGATGTCTTAAATAAGTCATATCAGCTGTGTTCCCTATTCATGCCATGCAGGAAGTGCTGTTTCCACAGGCTACTGTGCTCTCAGAGATAAGAAGGTTAGCCATGTTCAAAGTTTTTAGATAGTCGTTGGAATTTCAATCTAGATGTAGAATATGGCAGTCCTCACAGAGCAGAGAGGAAGCTGTCTTTAGTGTTACCATTCACTGACAATGTCCAGCAGGATTGGAGGAACTTGGATAGCTGTGATCCCTTTGTGGATTTGACACTGGGTATTGTGAGTGTGTGTATAGGTTATGTCTAGTACAGACCCAGCTACCACTCTCTATGACTTCATTCACAGTAACAGTGTACATAGTAGGCTCACTAAATCAAACTGTGTTTGTATAAAAACATAGCAGTGGACAGTGTCTGTAAGAGAATCATATGAGTCATTATTTATCACCTATTAAACTATTGATCACTTTTCTTTATGTGACTTGAAGCCCATTCCCAGGCTGAATCAAGGCAGGAGATAAACAATAAGGTAAATAGCAGCAATGATGAGTTTTGATGTCTGCATTATGAAAGATTTGTTAGCTTGAGAATTACTCTGGGGGTGGGGTGAGAAGGTGTACGTGTGTGGGTTGAGGAGTGGAGTGATGGGATATGGGAGTAGGCACCCCCCCACAAGACGGAAACACGCATAGTTCCAGACAGAATAGCTGCAATCTTGAAGTTACTCAGAAGTAAGAACAGAAATGAAAGATAAACAAATAAGGCGTGCAATGAAGCCGTCTGTGCAGAAACTGTACCCATTCATGTGGTGGGAAGGAAACATAAAGTCATGAAGCAATTATATTCTTTCAGGACCATACAACCATTGGAAACATGGGCAAAGGAATTGTGCTTTCTCATTTCTTTGGAATGTGCATTGAATGTGTGTTGACGTCAAGGAACGCTTTAAAATGGAGGAAAAACTGGGTAGCAGTCTGGCTTTTCTACTTGGTTCCCAGAACTCACTCATTAGGGAGCACTTTCATTGAATACATTCGTTGACCACTTTCATTGCACTCATATTTACCTCCCAAACACTTTCCTGAGGTGCCTAGAAGAAGTATTTGATGGTGATGAAAGAGCACCAAAGAGACATGGGTGCTCAATATCATAAGTGACTGTGAGATACCATGCAGAATGAGAAGTTTGTGGTGCCAAAGGCATTTGTAATATAGCAAAATTGCAGTAAGGAACTGTACTGATGCCCAGTTTCCCTTAAGTTCTATGGTTAGATAAGTTATATTTGTCCGAGTTCTCTAGGGATACATCTTGGAAGGAGGCAGATGACAAGCACCTAGCTCAGGTGACTGTGAATTAAGGAGCCCAAGGACCTGGTGGAAGCTCACCTCCCAGTTCTAAACCTTCAGACAGGAAGAATTCTCTCAGAGCGAGGGTTGGGCTTTTCTTGCCATTTGCTCTGGGCCCACCTCCTCCAGAGACTGTAACCTGCTTCACCCAGTCCATGGATTTAAACATTTATCTCATCTAAAAACCCTCACAGAAACACGTAGAATGAGGTCTGAGGAAATTCTAGTTCTCTACTGCCTAGTCAAACCAACACATGAAATTATCTTCCACACAGAAAGACAGCCCTTTTTATTAGGAATGTATACGGATGTGTTCGGAGATGAAGAGCCATACTGTAGCCAACTTAAATGGTAGAAATGGGGATATTGAGGAATCTCTCAACAATAAGGGGCATCTGAGCAAAGAGAGTGCAGATGCCCCTTCCCACCTTCACCAGCCTTATTTACTGTGGGCAGAGACCGCTTGTTCATTTTCCTAGCTGACCACACTCGAAATAATCACACAGAAACTATATTATTTGCAATACTCTTTGGCCAATAGATTAAGTGTATTTTTAGCTAGCTCTTATATCCTAAACTAACGCATCTCCATTGATCTGTGCATCACCATGAGGTGGTGGCCTATCAGCAAAGTTCATTCCAGCTGGCTTCGGCAGGGGCATCTGTCTCCTGCAGTGGCAACATGGCTTCTCCTGACTCCACCTATTCTCTCTAAATAGATCTCTTCCAGGCTGGCTATATTCTGTTAAGCCATTGGCCTAAAGCAGCTTCTTTATTAACCAATGGAAATAAAACATATTCCTAGCATATAGAGAGAAATCCCACATCAGTTTACCTCCTGCTGTGCTCTGTCAAGTGTTCCTCCAAAAGTTGATGTGTTTGAGACTTGGTTACAAGCATGGTGGTGTTAGCAGACAAACATTAGGGAGATGAGCCTAGGGCATTAGGTTGAGGTACTTCTCAAGAGAGATTGGGTGCAGAAAGCAGCTAGCCTTGTCCCCGGCCCATTCCCTTCCTGGTTCAATGGAAGACCATTTGTTCCTACATGTGTTGTGGGGACATAACAAGTTTCCTCACTAGACTGAACCAGCAGACTCTCAAGATCTTTGATGTTTGAACTACAGAAATTTCACCAGAGAGAGATTCAGGCTAAAGGAACACAGCTTCAGCCATGTTCTCCTTAGACCCTGCTGCCTGGACTCACATGAAAAACCACCCTTTGTTTGCCTGTTAGCTCACTGAGATATACATCTTTACAAGGCCAACCTTCAACCATCCTATTTACTGCTATTTCTCCAGCATGTAAAACATTGCCCTGTGCATATGGCAAGTCCTAAATTTTTTTAAACACATAGGTAAACGTTAATATGTCTATAGGCCCCACTGTTTTGAAATAAAAGTACTTAATCTGCTCATTCTTTGTATTTCCTTTGTATATATAGACTTTTGCAGTTTGTGTAAATATTTCAATGGTAACTGGCATGGTATTGACTATTAGCACTAGCCATAGAGTATTACTACAAGGTGGTAAGTATTACTGACTGATGAAATAAAACTTTTTTTCCCAAAGTAATTCTGATGGTCTGAAAATTGAATGATATTGACCTAGTTGATGTAAAAATATTGATATAAATAGTAGTAAGAAAACCTCTTGGGACTGGGTCTTTGTCTTCTACGTATCCAACACATTATTTAAAGAGTAAAAAGAAGGAATCCTAAATGTGTATTGACTGCAAAAAAAAAAAAGCCTATCAGTAGTCAAAAGTAGGTTGCCCCAGAGAAAGGACAAAAAGAACACAGATGGCGAGTTTGCAAGTTCAACACTGTAGAGTAGTGCCAGCCCACTGGGTCAAGAGCTCCTGACCGAGGAAAGATCCCAAGAGCTCAGAAAAAGTTAAGTACCAGCTGCAATGGCATCTGCCCCAGGGCCATTGCCATCCTCTCATCATTTGTTTGGGTTTGTTTCGAGGGGGTTGAGCTTTGGGGGTTTTGCACCTATGTTTCAACTCACGACTCAGACTTCCTAGCAAGCCATATATATGGCTCTGCAGAAGACATTCACTCTGCATTTGCTAGGGGTTGAGAACCAAACACAAACCAGGAATTACTTTTTCTTTTACTGTAGACATTGTTAGCAGGCTCCATTCACTTTGGTTCTGAGAGCTTGCCCTTGGCTGTGATGCGCCTACCTCCCTTGCAAGTCCTTACCCCAGTACAGCATTGCTGCAGTCATACAATGGGAGGTGTTTTTATAATCCTCACTCAAAGTCTGCTGTTATCCATGGTTGGTGCATCCAGGGGAAGCTGCAGATCTTCCTCAGATTTCATTCCTTGCACACTCACTGCACGTGTAGCCTACTCTTGTCTTCTGTCTGCACAGCTAGTACAGTATGTGCTTTAATACAGCTGAGCTATTCTAGGATTCATTTTAAAATTTAATGTTATCATTGGGTGATAGCCTTGTAAATGTACAAATGTGTGACTCTTGATTACCCCATGAATGCAGAAATCAATTTCACCACTAACATCTCCCAAGCTTGAGACAAAACAGAATTATCAATCCAATCTTTCTTTAAAACTCATAATGTGATTAGTATAGAGTAAAGGTAATCTTTTGCTTGTTTTACTTTGCTTTTCAACACAGAGTCCTTCACTGTTCTGGAATTCTGTATATAGTCCAGTCTAGGCTCAAAGTCTTGACAATCCTCCTGTTTCAGCCTCCCAAGTGCTGGGATTACAGGTGTGAGTCACCATAGACTAAAGTTCATAATACATAGCCCTGAGAGTGTGACCCATGTGTGCAGTTACAGAACTGTCAAAACAGCCAAAACATAAGACAGTGACCCCACCCCACCCCAAATCCAAAGCACCCTCATGACTCTGAGATTCAATCTTCCCTCCATCACCACGTCAGACAACATTTGAACAATGCAGTCTTTGTGTATGAAGATGTTGACTTTGTTCTACTATTTTATTCTAATAAAATAAATCTTCATGAGAATGAATCAAGGGATTAAAATGAAATTTTCTCTGTAGAAGGAGCAAAAGGCAAGGGAATATCACACCTTTGAATCTACTTCTATCATATATTTTGTTCATTGTTTTCTCTGAATTATGTTATTAGTATTTAGGAGTCTTAGTTGATAAAAATGGATAATGGTGTATGTCATGGTAGCTAAGCAGAAAAACACTTCAGTACTCATAGCAAACAAATACTTAAATTATTAATCAGCTTATATTAATTTTCTGAAGCAATAGATAATAATTAAGCCATTTCCCTAGTCAGTGATGTAAAAATACTCAATTAGATCTCTGACTAAATCTAACTGAAGTTCTGGGTTATAAAGAACCCATAAGTTGGGCTGCTGAAAGGTCACAAACAGTTAAAGAGCTTTCCAACAAGCCTGAAGATCCAAGTTCGGTCCCCAGGAGTCACCTGAGAAAATTGACTCCATCAAGGGGGAACTACCCTTAATCTGTGCATACATGTATGCACACACACACATATACAAACAAGTAAATATGTGACCAAATAATTCTAAAATTTAATAAGAAATAATAATCATACAAAACACTGAAATTTAAGAAACTGTTAAATATTATTTATCATCTTATTGAATTCTAATAGTAACTCAAAGAAAATGTTTTTAATGTCATACCCCATGCTTTGGGAGAGGAAATGAATTTTAGGAATACAAAAAGACCTATTCAAGGTGAATCAGAAGTGATGGAACAGGCATTTGAACTCACACATCTCAATACTTGCTGATCTGGAACACTATATATATGTGAGTAACACAATGCTGTGGACCAAGCCTCTGGTCTCTGGACCATTTGTTCCAGAACATTCTCTTGCACCACGACCACCAGCTAAGATGTAGCAGAGCTCGGGTTTGAATCCATGTCACCTAGTTCCTGAGCTCTGGCCACCAACACCGCACAATGTTCCCTCTAGAGCAGTGGGGCATAACCCTGTTGGGGTTGCACACCAGATATTATGCATATCTGATATTTACATTATGATTGAGAGAAGTAGCAAGATTACAGTTATGAGGTAGCAAAGAAGTAATTTTATGACTGGGAGTCATCCAGACATAAGGAACTGAACTAAAGGGTCTCTGCATCAGGAAGGTTGAGAGCCACAGATCTAGAGCAAGACATCAGTTTGATTGTTGGTACCTGCAGAAGGGAGGGAAATGGTTGAGGTGTTCTGTGTCTGCACTTGGTATTCCTGGTCAGCTATTGAGTTAAAAGCATGACAGAACCCAATGAGTCCTCATCTTTGTGAGTGCAAAGCTAAACAAAGCAGAACCACAAACTAAAAGTTGGAAAAATAATTATTACCCGAAGCCTGTTAGCGGCAGCATAGGCATGAAGTCCAAAGCCAAGTTCTTCCTGAACAAAGAAGCAATGAGGGTGCCGTTCATGGGACTTATACACATTCCTAAAGAACAGCATTGCAGAGATGAGCACATCTGAGCACTCTGAGCGTAAAGCTATTCTTTGTTAAAGAAATATTGGCCCTTGCTCAGCTCAAGATCATAAAGCACATTTTAAAAAGTTAAAATGACAAGGATGCTGTAGGTATGCTCTGTTTCCATCAGGAAGTTTTAGCTGAAAAAAAGGAAAACTTTTAATGTCCATTGATCATATATGTATGTATGTATATATGTATGTGTGTGGGGGGTGTATTTATGTGTATATATGTGTTTATATATATATATTTAGTTAGCAACAAATGAAAGACAACTACAAATATAAGAAACAGAGGTTCTCCTTTGAACCTCCTTTGAACCTCATCGAAAACCTGCTAGGCATATAAGTAAAAAGAAATCACATCCACTAGACTCAAGGGCAATAGCATTATGTGTTCTTCCAAGGTGTACTGACCCCTGGTTGATCAATGTTTGCATTCTATAAAGACTCTCAAGTACCTCTCTAACTCTGACTCTACTTTCCACCTTTCCAGGTGCATCTCTAGAACCATAGGCCCAAACATCTGGAGGCAGGTACCATTCAAGGGGAAGAAGACCAAACGGAAAGATCTGGAAGACACAGCTGTGAAATTGTCCTATAGTCTTCAAGATCTCTCTCTCATACAGATTATTGACAGTTTATTTAAAATAAAGAAGGAAATAGCAAAGGATGCGTTTCTGAAATTTTGTTGGAAATGAGAAGACTTTAGTAGGTTTAGTTCTAATGTTGAGGCCCCAAATGTTACATGTTTTATGAGAGAGAGAGAGAGAGAGAGAGAGAGAGGGAGGAGCGGGGAGGAAGGAGAGAGGGAGGATTGATGGTGTAAATTTGGAAAGAACTAAATTTGCATTCTAAAATGCCATCCCTGCTCATTCTTGCCATCTTTACCCACACAGCGGCATTGTTTACATTTGTGTTTATAGTAACTGGTTGGTTTCAAAATAGTTATTTTAATTTTGAGGTCCTGCTCATGGTTAAGGAATGTGAAAAAGAGGTTTCTGTGGTGATGATTTCATTTTAAAATCAGGGTGCAGCTGATTAATCTCCCTCCCCGCATCCCACCACCAATACAGGGAGCTAGGCTAGTTAAGGGATAAAAACTGTTAATGAGTATCCATTGCTGAATGTTCCTTAGAATTTTTGCTTTTGTTTTGTTATTGTTGTTCAGGAAGGTAAATTTAATTTGGCTCATGAAATTTATTTAGACTGGACCAAAATCTTTGAAGAGAAACAAATGATTTCAAAGAGCTATGTAGTTGCCTTTGCCTTGTGAATATGTTTCTGTGTGGTTGCTGCTGCTGTCCTGTACACTAGGGCCTCTTGAGTGAATGGGAGAAGTCATCTCAACAGTGGAACTGAAGCTAAAGGACAGTTAACCTATAGAGTAAAGGGAACATAAAAAATGATGCACGGCACTCAAAATATAGTAACTTCCACATGCACTTGCCATCTTGCCATGTGGCGCATCTGTACCACCTTCCCCTCCTATATGAGTCTGTAACCGGAAACCCAGGCAGTTCGTAAGGGTGCTGAAGTCCAACTGTCCAGAACCCTAACTTCCAGCTGTCATCTATTTAAAGA
Organism: Bramus lutescens; assembly: GCA_001685075.1. Classification (NCBI taxonomy): domain Eukaryota; kingdom Metazoa; phylum Chordata; class Mammalia; order Rodentia; family Cricetidae; genus Bramus; species Bramus lutescens. The sequence goes on along the minus strand of LOEQ01002640.1, from coordinate 71,333 downwards.
GAATTTAAAGACGTTCAAAACTACTTGGTGGGGAGAATCAATTTCACTTTTACTTTCATTCATATTTTCTATATGTATAAATATAATACAGTGGCAAATTTCCAACATGTCTTCCCAATACATTAACTTAATAGGCATAGGTCTAAACATTGTTTTTGTATTCGTATTCCATACATTAATATAGGTTTTATAACTAAAGTTATGCATACAACTTGCATAAATTTGCATGGAAATCAAGTCTAACTATTCCTATCAGCCATAACTGACTTCAAGTGACAGGAAGAACTCAGAGTGAGGGAGCCTTTCATCTCAGTCTTAACTTCTGGATAAAATTTGTCTTATTATGTCCCACACGCCCTGATCTCTCTTAGCATGTGATCCTTCTAGGGGTTTCCCTGGGCTTGTTGTCTCGTTTATGTTATATTCTCACCTAGTAAACACCTTTACACCCTAACAACTTTGTTACACCCCAACACCTTCTGCTGGATGGGAAGTCCCTATTCCTCTTGACTTGCTTCATGTCTGTGTTCACTTTACAACAAGTCCCTTACTAAAGCCTTGCAAGGCCATCATTGCCATTGTTGTCTGCTTAACAGTGTAGCACAGAGCACAGGGTCACTAAATACTTTTGAATAGAGGACTGAAATAATGAATGGGAACTTCCTTTTTCCCTTGCTTTCAGATACAAATCAACAGCAAAGGCAGAAGTTACATGATGAATGATTCTGGAGTCAGGCCAACCTGGGTTTGAAATTCAGCCTGTCATCTTATACAACATATGTTTCTTTTCTTCCAGTACTTTTGTGGTCAGGGAAATGCTAACTATGATGATTCTTGGTATGGACCATCAGAAGTAAATAACAGATGTCATACCTAAAACAGTACATACCTTTCTTATGTAGAACACAGAAAAACCATCATGCTCCACTTTCATAGGACTGTCCAGGTACTCATCTGCCTAGGCTCAGATTTACATAGAAATAAGGGAACTTTACTGGAGAATGGAGATCAAAGCTTTCTCTAGCCCTTGTTCACCTAAAAGGTCACTGCACATAATCATGGAATGAGAAAATGATGATGGTGAATATAACCTGATAGAGCTGAGTGACAGGAATACCAAGTCCTACCAAAAGTCCCCACCGCACTTGAAGGGTCACTTCTTTAGGCACTTGGGTAAGATCATTCCCAGGGTAAGACGTTCAGAGGGGCAGACTTAGAAACTATACACTGTCCTAAAAGCAAATGGTCCCAGCCCTTTCCTCTTAGGCCTGTAGAGGGGCATGCACATTCGCACTGGGGTAGACTGAGAGAGCCCACATAAGTCTAAAGAATATGATGTTGTATTTTCCATTGTAACATCAGCAAGTTACAATGGAACTACAATTGATCTCTTCCCAAGAGCATACCTTGGCTATTAGCAGGATTCCCAAGGTCCAAAACTCAACTGAATGAGGAGCCATCAGTAGGACTGAATAACTCAAATCCCTAACTGGACATTTAGTGGTGGGTATCGGCCACGTGGTCCATGATAGATATTGATTTTGTTTGCTACAGCCCATCATGATTTCCCTAGCAACAAGAACAAAGTTGGCATGTGACAAGTGCTGGTTTTGGCAAGTGAATGAAGACACCTAGATACACGTGTCAGAGCATTCAACAAGAGTGACATGTAGCTTCCGCAGATTGATGTCCAATTCAGGAGCCA
>LOEQ01002640.1:36534-69622 GCA_001685075.1 Bramus lutescens | reverse complement strand
CCACATGTGGCTGCTGAAGTTTAAGCTAAATATATTTGGAAACAAAATTTTAATTTCTCAGTTGTACACACCATACTTCAAGTGCTCAACATCCATGAGTAGCCATGGGTATTTTTGTGTTTAGAAAGTACAAATATGGAATGATCTCCTCACTAATGAAAATTTTATTGGTCAGTAAAGCTTTACAAATTAGTTATCCAGAGCTAGAAGATGGCTTAATATGTAAAGGTGCTTGCTGTGCAAGTCATGGGACTTCAGCTTGACCCCCAGAACTTATGTAAAAATGGAAAGAAATAACCTAGTTCAAAAACTTGTTACCTAGTCTACATACGCATAGTTTGGCATGCATGCCACATACACATGTCATGCTTACACTTCCACAGTTCAAACAATATCTGCCTTCTTTTTTTAATAACTATGCATGTAGGCTTAATCAAATTGTTTCCTTTAGTTTGTAACTATTAAGTGAGGGATGAATGAAAGCCCTTAAAGTGAGTCTAGTACACACTACATAATTATTATTGAAAATGCTTTGGTAGAGGGTTGTTCTTCATCAAAGTGGTATGGTTCTTGAACCCATGTCAACTGTACTTGTAGTTGTTTCTATGGATACAAGGAGTTGCCATGAGGATAACAATTTTGAGTATTAGTGCTTAGCACCACCATAAGACTCAATCCATGACAAAGCATATTCATAGAACTGCACTTTTAAGGCCTTGATACCTTGTAGTCAGAATAGACCTCCAGGCCGACTCACTAAGTAAGAGAAGAGATGCCCAGGACTTCATAAAGTCCATGGTGTATGTCCTTCTTGGAACTGGACTCTTGCCTGTAACTGAGCAGCTCTTAGGAGGCTAAAGATTGCCATCAACTTTCCTTGGCAGAGCAACTGTTCAGAGCAAAGGGCTCCACGGCCTTACTGCTATGCCTTCTGGTGATGACCTCAGAAAGTCAGCCCAGTTATCCAAGTAGCCCAAGCTTTGTTCTCATTGGAGAAGTCAAACTGGACCCGTCTGCGCCACTCTATCAATAAGACAAAATGGCTTAGCTTTTTCATGTCTCCTCTGAGGGTAGAAGTGGCCAAAGATCATTTCATGAATCCTTGAGTATTTTTATAGAAAAGTTTTTATTTCAAAGCACTTTATTATTTAACATGATTTGTAATGAAATGATAAAAAATGGTATCCTCCAGAGATCGTATGCTTGGGGCCAGAAAAATGGGTCAGCAGGCAAAGGCGCTTGCCACCAAGTCTGATGGTCTGAGTTTGATGCCTTGGACCCAGAGTGTGGACAGAGGGGGGGGTCTATGAGTTCTCCTCTTTCCTCTGACTTCCCCACGTGTGTCATGGCCCCGGAATGAATAAATAAATGAATGCAACAATAAGCGCTGTCCCGAACTATTCTGTTTGTTGAGATGAGCTTCATTCATACCAAGCCATATTTATTAAATTTGTGCTTACATAAAACAGCAAAGCTTTAATTCTATTTGAAGGAAAAAAAAAGACTAATGTCTATCGCCGATTCTGAAATACCTTATAGTCACTTAGGAAATAGAGGACACCTGCTAGTTTGGTTCGTTTACATAAGCAATGTCTACCTTTGAAGGCGATCCTGGTTTTGGCTAATCAAGGAATATGCATATGAAGAGGTAAGATGACCTGAAAATTACAGATTAGCTTCTTCTGCTTGTCAGTGTTTAGCTATACTTTAGTGGAAAATAAAATCATTTATGTCATGTCTTTGACTACTACTATAAAGCCAAGCCTGGTATATTAGTGCGTATCTAGCACAGAAAGCATATGCTTCTCTACAGCCAGAAACCGGTGGGTACGTTGGCATGTATGATGACATACAGCCCCAGAGAAGCAAAGGTAAAGATGACACAGCCATGATCGGTAACATTTCTGAACTAATAACCTTGGTTGACCACCATGAGATGGCCTTCATGTCTGTTGTACCCTTCTGAGCTTATCTGACCCTAGCGACTTTCACTGGAATTAAGAGGAACAATAACAAGCTGTCTGTTATTTAAGAGCAGATGTGCTCAGAGTTGGAAGGCTGCAACTTGAGCCTTACTTCATCAACAAATGCTCTGTTTCTATCTTCACTGCTCTATAGGTTTTTAAAAGATGGTTGGGTTAACAATTTATAATATTTTTATTATAAAGCTTCTATAATGCTCCTAAGTAAGCAGTTATTAAATCATTATACAGTGTTGCCTTTCTTCTTAAAATTATGCATATATGTGTATGTAAATATATACAAATGTATATACACATATATTCATATGTATTATTCATGTGTGTGTTTTTACATACATGAGTACAAATGTTTGTGCACATGCATGTAGAAGCCAGACATAAACCTTGATTGTCATTCCTCAAGTGCTGTCCATCTTTTTTTTTGAGAGTCCCTCATTTAGCTGATAGCTCATCAAGCAGGCTAGGCTATCTTGTGAGTCCCAAGGTTCCTTCTTTCTCCTGCTCCCCAGCACCATGATTATCAACATGTACAATCACACCCAGCTTTTTTTCTTAATTAAAACTTTAAGGTTTTGACCATTTCATACATGAGCACTCTACTTACATTTAACATTATTTCCTTTCCTCCCTTGCTTCATGACCTTTTGTATAATTTTATATATACATGTATAGTATGTAATATGTATCATACACACACACACACGGCTTTCTTGCTCCAGTATTTCTTCCTTAGCTTTCCAGACCAAAAGCATGGACTAGAAAACAAGACTATGTTCTGTTTTGTGATCTGGCTCTGAACCACTCTGCCTGATCCCCTTGCTTCCCTTTTATGCATGTACAGTTTCCCACATCCTGGATCACAACACCTGTGCTTTCCCGCTACATCGTTCTCCTAGTGTGCTCCCTATCAGAATACAGACTATAGAAAACAAGGATCTGTTGTGCTCTGTACAGTACACCCAGCACACAGAATGATACTCCATTGCAAGTGATGAAAAAGTACGTTGAGTTTATCAACGTACTAATTTTAGGCTGTGTTTCAAGGCTGTGATGGTTTCTCTCTTCCTACTTGCAAAACTACGGTTCTGATTACAAATCCTGGCTACTACAAGCCACATCTAGTGTAGGTTTTAATATTAACCTTTGCTCACATATAAATCTCTATACTTACGTGGACATCTGGACAGCAAACTCATCCATTCTAGATGCCCATGATCTTCTCAGCTCATAGTAGGTACTCAAGCAGTGTTTAGCAATGAAACGTGAAAAAAAAGCAAAGGCTGCTCTCCCACCCCTTCTCTCTCTCTCTCTCTCTCTCTCTCTCTCTCTCTCTCTCTCTCACACACACACACACACAGAAGATGTCAGAGGAGTAAGACAAAATTCTCTATACATAGTCATAATGTGTTGGAATTTCTTAAGCTGGTTGGTTCTGCTGACCTTCAATTCACCTTTGTAAAACAGAAAAGACACTCTGACTCATAAAACAAAACAGGTAAGTGATAAACCCACCAATTTGAGATTTTATCATAAAAACACTAGAACACTAAGAGCTTTTGACCTTTTATGGTCATTTTTATTACTTTTGTTACTAAAAAGATTCTTTTCTTTAAAATCCCCATGATTTGTAGATATGTTATGGTACATCTCTGATGGTTTTTGACTTTAGAAACAAAAGATTTTTCTAGTGGAATTTCATTTGCATATGAGTCTGTGCCCCGAGAGTGAGATGGGGGAAATGGTCTGAGACTACTCAGACACTGTGCCTGTTTCCCATGCTCAAGCTTCTGTTTGGATGATACCATTTCTAGGATCACACTCTAGAAACTGCCTGCCATCTCTGCGATTCAGATGACCCACTGAAGCCAACAGCTGTCTTGTCTCTTGTTAAAGACTATTTTCAGTTGGCATGCCTCGGCATGGAAAGAACATAGTAACTGAAATCACCGAATATAGGTTAATAGCATCAAAATCCTCCAGGAAACAAAACCAAAAATGAAATGTTAAACATACACTCACAAGAACTAGACACCTCAAGCATGTAATTGTATATTTATTTCTCTTTTTAAAGAACACTCCTTAATGTAATTCAATATACAAACTTGGTTTCACAGAATTATAATCCACGATATAGCACAAAGATAACCCAGATTGTGTGTGCGCATGCACATACATGTGCGTGTGTGTGCACATGTTGCTGTACCCCTCTCTCTACTCCACTCTTCTGGACCTGCAAAGGCTCTTCCCACCTTCAACACTGATCAGAAGTCGTTCTGAAGGTTATATACAAAAAAACTTCCTCCTCCCAAGAGTTGCTTTCTCTTGAAGGCTTCTCTTCTTCATTCCCCCTGAGACAGCCAGGAGTGTCACTCTTTCCCTGTACAAAGGGCAAGGTGGCATCCCCTAATGCTGATGTTAACCCTGTAACCATATGGACAGGCTGATGGGAAGAGCTGGGGAGCAGGTCTCTACCCCCTTTCCCCGCTTCCACAGCCAACCCTCAAGTCCAAGTGCAATCCCTCCATGCAGCCTTAGTTCCAGTCACTATCCTGTGCAGCAAGAACCAAGATTTTTAAGCCCAGGTCTTTTCCATGGGCAGCGCACAGCACTGCCTACCAAGCCACCGGGCCGGCCGATAACCAAGCTTTACACAGTCCCATGTGCTTTGTCATTTTAATTTTTAAAGACACCCCAGCATAGGTCTGTGGCAACCTAGTGTCCAATTGAGTTACACAAAACTGTACCAGTGATGCACTTGTACATATTTACATGGGGCGGAATGTTTTTCCCATATTTTTAGATGAGTATATAGATCAACATGTTCACATAAGACCAAATACTTTTAATACTATTTATAACTGATTTATAAAGCTTTGAAAAAACTCACAATAGCACATTGTTTACTTTAATGCTTTACGGTACTATCCATTTAAAATCACAATCAGCACTTAAGTTATTGTCAATCCAGCAAACGAGACAAAAAGAATCTACAAGTTAAGAACCAACTGATACATCCTTTATCTTTTTTGTAACTAATGCATAAGTGCAGAATAAGATATTCTAGCTTAAATATCTTGCTTACAATGGACGTTTCTGTTCTAGTTACGCAACAGTAAATCCATGCTTCACATAGAAAAGCAATCCACAACATTAAGAAAAAAATGTACAATTTATGAAACAAAATAAATATTAGTATTACAGAATCAGAGCTGTACATAAAAGCTGTTCAGTTTTTATCATATAAAAATATGTTTTAGTGCAACCTCACATATATATTGATGCTGTTTTGCTTTACACCATTTAGATCCAAGTGTCCAAAAGAGGAAAGAAATTACATTTATTACAAAGCAGATACACAAATTCTAAAATATGTACAAAGTACTGCTAAAAAATGCTTATAAGAATATAAGCAAAGTAAAGAAAAGGCACAAACATCTGTACAGTCTTAAAAGTACCAGACCCAATAGGTTAATTTCAAATTTTGTTTTGGTCAGGCTCAAGATGACTTGTTAATTTACCTAATTGTCTTCAAAGTAACAAAAGTATTTATAATAGCCAACTACTGTAACTTATGACAGGCATGCTATCAACTCCGTTACCTCTATTCCTAGAAAAACAAACAAAAAAGAGGGGGAGATGTGGAAATGAATGCGTCCATGCATCTCAGATCAATGTAGCTGATTCTTTTCTGACGAAGGTTCATTGCCTTCCTCTGTGCTTAAAGATAATTCCTTGCTGCTGTGAAAGTCCGCCTTCTTCTCATCCACACTGCTCTTGCTGTAAAATGTGGAGTGGGCTATTGCAGTCTGTGATGTACCAAAACTGTCCTTTTCATCATCGTGTAAGTCAGGGTGGGCGGCTGAGGTACAAGGCTGACCTGGCTCAGGCCCGCTAAAGTGTCTAATGCTGATGTGTGCACTTTCCAAGGGTTTCTGGTGGGGCTCCTGCACCCATGTGGGCTGATCGGCCCCAAGCAGAGCTGCCTCTTCTGTGGCAATCCGGAGTGAGGCGATGGCTTTTGTGCAAGTCTGTATGTTTTCTTCCTGTTCCCTCTCTGTGGCATTTAGGCTGTCTTCTGAAGTGCTCTGTTTCATCAATAGTCGAGGGGAGGAGGGGGAACTAGGTAGACCAGATGACTGTAAAACTTGAGGGGTTTGTTTCTCATGCCTCCTGGAAAGGGTGTAGGGATCCTTAGTGAAGGCCTCCCCTGGTGCTCCTTTCTTCTCCTCAGAGCCCTCCATGGGCAGAGGCAATGTGGGTGGAGGATGTAAACCGGAGAGGGCAGGTGGCATGGAGTGAACCATCTGGATCCCACCAACTGGCACCATGGGGATAGGAGCTCGTACTTGCTGCTGAGAGTGGAGTGGAAGATGACTGAAGACAGAGTCAGTAGGACCCTCAGGGAAAAGGCTGGAACCGTGATGTTCATAAGCACCTTCTTGGTCTCCATGGAGACTGAAGTAAGGAACCTGAGGTAATCCTCTTCTTAGATTCTACACGGGAAAACAGAGCACAGAGTTCCTTCAGATCCAACCACTTTCCATTCTTGTGCTAAACTTCCTCCCTCTCTCCCCCTTTACCCCGCCTCCAGCCCCCCCCATCCTCCCTCAGGATGCCCAGCACCTAGGAAGAAATTTCTCAAAACTGAATAGATTTCTCGGCTGTCGTTTTCCAGTTCTTTAATGAAGGTGCAGGCCTGTGGACAATGGCTTTTTTTTTCTAATCAGCAGGGTGCTAAAGCATCCAGTGAATTTTTCCACAAGGCACAACGTCGCATGCGAACTATTTTCTTCATAAGAGCAAATGAAAAGAATGGATTCACCAGGAAAACAACTAACAAACTACGCAAGGAAAACAAACCAAACGAAACAATAAACAACTAGCAAATACTGATGGGATTGAAACTAAAAGGAGATAGCATGATCAACTACTTATGTGTTAGGCTGAGATGAAAGATATTTCTGAGACTAGGTAGAAATGACAAGTTGGCAACAGGCTTGTAGTAAACCCTTTTTCCCACAAAGGATGCTTGGGTGGTTATGAGAAACCGCAAACCAGTTTCTGTCCTGTGCCATCTCCTGGCCTGCGGGAACACATCCCTCCTCAGGAGATGTCACTTTGTGATAAGCACCTATCTAGTGGAAGATATCCTTGCTGTGGAGAGGTCTTACTGTGCAAAGCCCTGACCTACAAGAATGCACACCTACTAAGAAGAGACCTGAAAAAGAATGCAGGTTTCTTCAAATCCTCATTCAAGGCCAAATCTTATAGAAATGACTGTGTTGAAAAGGAAGCAAGTAGTTGCTAACCATCACGTGTGTTTAATAGTTAATAATTTATATTCAATTTTATAGCTGGAAATCAAAGATGAATATGCCTCAATTCCTCTGTTGATATTACTTATAACATAAATGTTTTCTTGAAAATGGAAATTAAGCAAAAGTATTTAGAAACTGGAGCCAGATTTCACGGTTTTAGTCCTGAAATGAAGATTTAATTTGCTATACTTGTTTTTGTAGCAGAACATAATTCAGATTGCTGGATTATCGTGCTCTACTAAATAGATCAGATTCTCAATTGCTGTGATTCATTAATAATGTACTCCACTGTTGGCTTATATGAGAATTCAAGATAGATTAAAAATTTGTCAAGTACAGCGGTAATCTAGGAAAGAAATCTTAAAAACTGTTGTAATTCATCTCAAGGATGCCTCTGCTCTCAGATTCAAGAACTGACTCCTACCATTAAAGAGTCACCCAGTTCTATTTAGATTTGAGCCTGGCTCAGGAACTCTAAATTATGCATATGCCTGCTACTGTGTGCCATGCTTGGAATTTGTTGTGCTCTGGGCTACATCTCATCCAAGCTACAGACAAATGTTGTTTTTTTTTTCTATAACACAGATGAAATGGTTCAGTCACCATCCTTGGGATCATCAGAACCTCAAAAGCTAGGATGGGGGAATATTTCAGGACTCAAGAAGACTCCCCTAAATGTTGTATACATAAAATTCCTGACCCTCTTTTCTGCTTTAAAAAAGAACAAGTCTTCATCAAACACCAGTTAAGGCAGAGGAATCCTAATGCTTGTGGGAGCAATCTCTAAAGAAAATGAATTATTTGGAAACCATAGTTATCAGAGATTTAAGGCTTAAAATAAAAGGCGACTTGGGTATGTTTCTATTTTCCTGTTATGTTTCCATTTGTTCGTTGTGCCATCCACTGCATATACCTCATGAGAGTACAGATCTTATAAGCTGGCTGAGGAAGGGGTCAGCAGAAGACACTAGGAGAGATGTACCATTACACAAATCTACTTCAGATTCCCGACTCCAGGCTGAGAGCAGAGTGATGAATTAGTTTCTAAAACTAGAAGGCATTCTGTGTGTCCTAAGTCCAATAAAATCTGGACTCTCAATAGACATTTCAGATTCAGACTGTCACTGATCAGAAGTGACGTGATGACCATAGGACTGGATGAATAAGACGCACAGCTTTTAAAATTCTATTATCTACCTGAAGATGTGAGGGGGGAATCTAAGTGCTGCATGCTGCCTTCCCTAAATCTGCTCTCTGACCGAAGTTCAGACTAAATCAATTATTTCTTGTATCAGAGTGGGCATCAGAGTCTTTTCACACCGGTCACTGTACTGTGGAGCCTGCATCAATGTTAGCACAATGACAGCAGAATTCTAGAAAAGGGACTATGGTTAGTCATATTCCAGTTTGAAGTTTTCATACATTATTAGAAGCCTTCACTTGAGAAAACAATCAGGAGAAATACCTGTCAGAGCACAGCAAGGTCTATTTTGCTCTGACCAGGAGCACCTTGTTCACACCTCACAGAAAGATGAAAAGTTTCCTTGCTCATCCAAAAGGGATGAGTGCACATCAACAGAACTGGACTGGGTAGCAAGCCAAAGGTTGTGCCAGTGATGAAGTCTATGAACTCTGTGAGATACCCAGCCATTTTAAAAAGAAACAACAAAATAAAATAAACAAAACCTTGCACAAAAATTAGTACAAACTCAGTAACTGATGAAACTAACTTTCTTCCAACTACTTTGTAGTCTCAATCAGAGGGTCAAAATTAGATGAATTCTTTTATTGCTTAATTCCTTTAATTAATTAGTTAATTAATTCCTTAATTCCTTTGCTCGAGTTTAACAGCATGTTAAATCAATGTCTCTGTTTTCCCAATGTGATTGCCTGAAAGAGTTCCACCACCTCATACAGGCCAGTTATGGTCCATTTAGCCAAATGCTGAATCAAAAGTTTCAGGGATGATGGATTAGGACTGGTTTAGTATGCCCTGCCAGCATCACCATGTCTCCATCAGAGGATGCATTTGATGCTTCCCCAGAGAGATTTCCTGCTTCCCATTCATGATGCAGTAACTTATGCTGCACAAGATACATAGATGTGCAAAAATGTGGTGTCTTTTCTTAACTTGCTAGTGTATTAGGTTGAAATCAGTAATGTCCATACTGCTGGGCATGTCTCTGCAGGATTGTAACATCAGGATAAAACTTTGTACCTGATTTATGAAAAAAGGTGATGAGGATACAGGGAGGAAAGCTAGGAACTTTCCTGAAGTTTGAGAACGACAGTGTGAGCTTACTATTCAAGACAGCAGTAGGTGATGAGAAGGAGGGAACAGGCCGCAAGGGCAGGGATAGACAGAGTTAGGAGTTGGCAGTGATTTCTATGACTGAGAAAGACCACGCTATATCAGACAGAACCCAGAGCAAAGAGAATACAGAAAGAAACAAAGATACAGAAACTAAAATGACTCTTAAAGCAAACAAACCCAGAAGCGCGCCTCTGCGCTGCCTGTCTTTTGACAGCCCTCTCCAGATGAAAAGAGACACCAAGATCTCCTGGTCTTCTCCCAATGGCTTGTTACTAAAACCCTGGTTTCAGGATGGTCTATGACCACCACTGCTGCCACCTTCGTTTATAGTAAAGATGAAAGGTAAAAGTCTCAGAATATTCTCTGACTGCTCATTCTCTAGGGCTGCACTTTCACTTAGCATCTCTACCAGGTGAGAACAGCAACAAACACAGAAGCCTTTGAGCCTTTAAGTCCTGAGCTGCCAGAGTGTCACACTGCCTTTTTCTCGGCCCTGACCATTTTCCCATGAGCACTCATGTTGGGCAATGTAATGAATACATTTTTATCAAAGCATTTTGAAAGTCAAGGGTGAGGACTGGATCAGAGTCCTCACCTGCTGAAGCGTGCATATCACTAACACGTGAGTGTCCTCATGTTTGACTATGCAGGCATGCCATCTCCAGGGCTCATGCCTCAAATTAATTAAGCTTAGAAAACATTCCAAAGGCTTCATCTGTTCCCAGCTGGAAGTTCACTTCTGATCTCATGCAATATTATACCTGGCCACAGCCACATCACCAATACAGTGTGTAATAAAAATATCTTCCTGTTATTTGTATTAATAGGTTCACTCCTTCCCTCAAGAGACGACCACATTATAATAAACGCCTTACTATTATGCTACAGTAAATTCCAATATTCTTCAGCTTTGGTGGGAAAAGAGCTCAGGTCATACTTACAGGAGGCCCCAATACATTTGGCTCTGTTTGCAGATACTGTCCCATGGATAATGGCGGGTTATGATATAAAGCCCTTCTGGGAGATGGTGCTCTGATGGCTGTCATATATCTTTTCTCTCTTCTGGGAGAGAGGTCTCTTCTTGCTGTCATGTCTTTTCCAGGAGACAATGGCCTCCTTGGGGACAAATGCCTTCTTGGTGAAGCATCCCCTTGAGACATCTCTCTCCTCAATGCTGCTTCCTTTCTTGGTGACAGATGCCTCATGGGTGACAAATCTCTTCTAGGTGATAAATGTCTTCTTGGTGACAAGTCTCCTTTGGGTATCAGATACCTCTTTGGCGAATTATCGCGACAGGGTGAAGAATCATATCCTGGTGAAGAATGGTGGCTAGATGGGGAGAAGTCCCTTGGGGAGGAGCTCGGCTCCGAAGACAACATGGCCTCTTCATCCATGCAACTCGGGATGTCTAACCTGTCTTTGTCTGGTTCAGAGTCCGTACTTTTGCTCTGGAACAGTCTCTGATATTCTGTCATCTGGGTATCTTCGCAAGAGTCACTGGGTGTCATGAGCTGAGTAACCTGAATACTTGGCAGAGTAACCAAATAGCTGATCAATGAGGAATGTCCCAGAGAGTTATCTGGAGGAACTCCATGGGGTACAGAGCCAACATTGACAGGTAAAGAGGAGAACCTGGGAGGCTGAGGACTGGTGCTTCTTGATCTTGTTTTGGGTGTCAGATCTCCCTGGTCATCAAAGTCATCATCATCTTCATCATCATCATCGTTGTCATCTCCATCTTCGCCATCAGATTCCTCAGCATCTGAGAACTGGTGATCAGTTGAAATGCTGGACATGCTATGCTTCTCAGATGTTTTGTGCAAATCTTCCATATTTTCTGAAACAATCCAATAACTGTGATTAAAATCCCACGTTCGAGGCTAGGAGCTCGCATCTGCCCCAGCACTCTTTCCCAAAGCTTTCCTTGGCCCCTTGGCCCTCTGAAACAATCACACCTCTGAGCTACCCCCTGGAAACTTACTTGCCCCTGCCTATTTGGTTTCATCCCTGAGAAGTCCAGAACAGGATCTCATGCTTTAGACTTCAGAGATGTTGCACTGGGAAACTCTAAACATTTGGGCGTGGCTAATATTGCTGATAAACAAAGGCATTGGCTATCTCTGCTGCTTCAGGTGCCAGTTTGATTTAAGAGGGTTGCTTCAGGAGGTTTGCTGACCTTCAGATTCTCTACTGACTGAGGGTAACCATGGATATTTTTTCTACTAAGTAGAAATTCTCTAAATAGGAATACTAACACATTAAAATGCCTTCAGCTTCCTCCGAAAGCTCCAGAGCATATAAATCATAACCACATCCTCCTCTCACACACACAGTCCTTCACATTGTCAGATACAACTATGTTCCTAGTAAGGTATCCCCCCTCTAAAAAAGAGACACTTGAAATGTTTTTATTTCTCATAAGTAGTTTCCAACCAATTCAGTGTGCCATTTCATTTCCTGCAAAGAGTATTTAAGAAAGCGACAGGCAGTCACTGGGCTATAGAGCCCACCAAAGAGGCTAATCAACTCAGTAAAGTTACACACCTGCTTCTTCAGTTTCTGTGTCCTCTACAGATGTCATTGAGACTCCCAGCTCCAGACATTTCTTCATGTGTGCTTTAGATTTCATGTGTTTCGTTAGGTTTCCTAGGAAACACAAACAAAAAAACAAGAGAATTAACTGGCTCTCAAACTGTGGAGATTGGAGCCAAATGTGTGTGTTGAACTAACTTGTGTATATACATTTTTCTACACCATAAAACGTATCGAAAAGAGATTCAGGGGTCAGCCCAGATGTAGAGAACATGTTCTTTCATTCTGATGAAATTATCATGTTATTTGAGAAGGAGCAAGATAGAAGGAGAGGAGGACATCAGGGGTCAGCCACCCAGACATGTAAGAAAGATAAAAGCCCAAAGGGAAAAGGTAGATGAAATAATTTAAGTTAAGAAAAGCTGGCAAGAAACAAGCCAAGGCTTGGCATTCATAAATAACAATAACAATCTGTTTGTGATTTATTTGGGAGCTGGGTGGTGTGACCCCAGAGAACACAACGAGCCAAAAAGTACAAAGGGTAAACAACAACAACAGTTTCTGCTACAGTTTTGGTGTGGATGGTATGCATATGGGTGTGGATGCTAATCGTGGCAATATAATTTATAGTCAGTCCCCTGTATCCATGACTTCTGTATCTGTAGACTCACCCAAGGATATTAAAAAAACACTAAAAGACATATCATCTGTATTGAACAAGCTCAAACTTCTCTCTTGGGCATTCAATACACAATATGATTTTAAATACTTACGCAGCAATTACGTTGTATAAGGTATCCAAGAAACCCAGAAATTATTTAAAATATACAGGAGAATGTGAACTATGTGCCAGTGATACAGGACTTAGTATGGGGGAGTAAGTATCTGTGGGAGGTCCCAGAATCAATCCCTCATAGACACAGGGCTAACTGTATTTAGTATGCTTCTTCATATAGAATATATATGAAGTATACATATTCTTATTCCAGAAAGGAACTCAGTTGGGCTCTAGACTCCCCCCCCACCATCTAAGTAGGTTTGCAGTTAGGAGTTAGAAGTGGAAACAGTCCTGTCTTGGCTTTGATTTGCAGAAGCCACGAGCACCTGAGGTAGTATGCGAGAGCAAAGAGGACAAGAGAGCACTGGGAGCCTGGCAGAGGCAAGGAGGAGAATTGGGTCTTCACACTACACCTGTGCTCAGAAAGCAGCAATCTGAAAAGCAGGTAGTTCAGCAGCAGATGAGTCCTGAGGGACTTCCTAGAATGTTTTGCTCACCCCCAAAATTCCAAGACCTCTAGCCGCACACTTCCAAAGGCTGACAAGGAAATTCCATTAATGATCCAACATACACAATTTCCTGCTGATGGTCCAGGCAACGGTTCAGAACCAAATTTACTCAGCTACCTAGAAATGGACTGTTTCATCATCCAGTTCCATGCACTTCTCCCGACAGTGAACAGCATGCCGGGTGAAGACATAACCTTTGTAATGACTGGTGGATTTGCAATGTGTCCTAAAAATTCACTCTTTTAATTTTCTTTCCTCTCAGGAACTTCTCAGTAATCTGGACCACGCTAAGGGAAGGGGGTATTTAAAGAATGGCATGCTTATTTCTTTTGAAATACAAGTGAATATGCTCCCTCTCTCTTCTTGGACTTCAGGTGAGGCATTATGGACACATAAATACTCTTCTAATAAACATCCGACATTTGAAGACACTAAACATGTATACTTCCATCAAGAAAGCACACTTTAAGATTGTGGCTACAACTGAAAGAGGTATACGTCTCCCTACCGGATTATCATAATTCCTATCTGCTTTTAACCGTTGACATCAGAGCAGGTTACTTGCTTTAAAATTTAAAGTTAAGACACTGGAAATGAAGTGGGGTTAATGAGCGGCTGTCTACAAGCTACCTTAGACAGACCTGACAACTGAGCGTGAAGAGTTTCATCATATCACAGAATAATAGAAATGTAAGAGCAGCAACCAAGAGCGAAACATTTCTGCATAGCTCAGCCTACTGAAACAGATATTTGGAAATGATAGAATGTTATTTCAGGGCAGGTCCGAGACTAACCATTGAGGTCTAAGAGTCAGACTTGTCTCCATGTCGATGAATACACAGCAGAAGCTATCAAATCTCTATACATAATTAATGCAGCTATGGATGGAGGGGGCCCACCGGGGAGTTGGTGGGGCTTTACATTATTTATACTCTTGAAACTGACGATGGCACATATTTTCTTCCCAGCTGCTTTCCTTGCTTAGCCACTGCCTCTTATGTACTGTCTCTCTGCACAATTTCAATATTGGTGCAAATATTATCTAGCCCACATAAATTTCCCACATGAAGTAATGGCTATCCAGGCACTTCTAAGCCACTTCCTTCAGAGACAACCTGCCTGGCCCTAAGTCTGGAGCTCTTAATTAGTCATAAAAGGAGCCTTCCTGTCTCACATACATCCTTTGATCCTGGGCAGAAAGGAGGAAATAGATCTCAGGGGGTCATATTTTTCACAAACAAAACACTCTTTATTTTTGGTGAAAGTGAGTTACAAAATAGTATTCAGAATCCTAAGAAGCTAGAAGTTATCCTGAAACGTGTCCCTCACCCCTGCAAAAAAAAAATCAAAAACAAACAAACAAACAAAAAACAATGGCGGCAAAAATCAGGCTTTTACCTTTCGTCTTGAAAGCGAAATTACATAACTTGCATACATAAGGCCGGACATCAGTATGAGTGCGTATATGTTTTTTGAGCATGCTTGGCTTCTTACAGCGGATCCCACACTCTTCACAAATGTACTTTCCACGTCCACGTCCTCTGACATACACATAATCTTCATTTGATTTGTACCTATTTGAAGAAGAGGCAATCCCCTGTGATTTTAAATACTCTTAGCATGTAATACATCAAGCCAAAAGCTAATCATTGCGTGACTTCAATTTTTATAAGGGTCTTTTTCTTCTTGACTCCTATGAACCCTGGGAAGTTTATACAGCAAATACTTGAGACGATTACATAACAGATTTATCACTGTAAACAAAATGTCACTCCAGATGGAATTACATATTTACAGATGTAGTACACAGATGTTCCAATAGGTTTACATAAGCCTAAAGAGATACAGACCTCAACCTGTATCTGCATTAGTATAGCCTCTAATGAGAAAACCTTGCTAAAAGCATAGCAACATATTAAAATAATCATCCTTCATGCATAATCTGTTAACATGACATCATCTACAATACACGTGTGCAAGCACTCCTCTACGCTTGCTAAAATAAGCACAAGCGAGAATAGAATTCTTCCTTGCCAGCTTCCACTCGACTTTTGCAATCCTGGCACATGAGCGCCTCAGAAATTTCATCTTTACACAGGCTGAGTTCACTTCACCAACTGCTGTCTACAGGTTTGACCTGTCCTTCCTAGGATCATGAATCTGTACTAACATGGAGTCTCAATGCCGACTGGTTTCTTATAGGCACGGTTGTATAATGAAAACTAGAGACTGTGGAATAAAATTAGTATTTGTTTCCTGAAGGATTTCACTGAGAGGCTTGAAGGCTATCTGAGGTCATCCACTCCTGTGAAACTGAGTAGACGAAGACTTAGAAGAGAAGAAACCCATCCAATGTTCTGCACTCTCATTTTGCTTAGAGAACAACAGCATGTGATAAGTCAGTACACTATAGGCTTCTACCGCACAATCAATGAGTAGCATGATCTTTTACACGGTAGAAAGACTAGTTTTAGATCCCATATCATTCTGGGAAGAAAGCATTTCTGAGGGTGCTTTGGGTAGCTTCCAACAGTAGGCTAACATGCAAAATTCCTTGTTCACCTGTGTATTTCCTTAGTGGTATTTAGATCTAGAGCTGATTTTCCCTTCTGAAAGGCTGGTGAGTATTCCCATCTTGCTCTAGTTAATACCCCAACAGGTATAAAGACCAATTAAAAATTTCAGAAAGCTTTTCAAGAAGAAAAATGTCCATTGACCTACTGGCAGGCCAACTCTTCTATGGATAATACTTCATCTTAGCATGCTTGACATTTTGGTCAGTACTAACCTTGGGGAAAAATGAAGGTCAACAATTTTGCAAGCCCTTTCTCTTTTTATTAATCACTTAACTTTGGCTTGGTCCTCAAACCTGTTTTCTTTTCACATTTGAATTGTATAATAAAACAGAGTAAATCCTCAAGATACAGAAATATCCTTCTCCATTCAATTTTATTCTCTGTTGCTAAGGCAGTGAAACTGCTTAAGGGGACACAGAGATTTTACAGAAAGCCAATATTCTTCAGGGAAGAGTACTCCAGGTTTATCTATAGCCTGTCATCATAGCTGATTAGAAACACACTTTATCCTCTAACGAGAGCTTGTTTTCAGTTTCTTATGATTAACTCACTTCCAAACTGGAATAAAGCAAAATTCTACAAAAATCTCTATATGAGCAGAATATGTCCAGGTAGCCTCTTTACTCTATAATATTTCTGCAGACCCACAAATCTATCTGATATGTAACAGATTTTGAAAAAGAGTAATTTAAAGAAATACTTATTAACCACATCTATTAGGTAACCTGGATAATCTGGCGATAATTCTTCCGTGTTGCTGTTACCACTTTGTAATCAACAATACAAGAGGTGGGAACACATTGTTTGGAATGAAAGCCTGGGTACCAGAAATGGGTAGAGAATTGGTTCAGAGATTTAAAAATGAGTGGGCAAGGAAAAAATATAAAATAAAATGTACAAGCTTTCTGAATCATCAAAACACAGCAGTGAGAGATTCTTAAACATGCTTTGACTTATGTTTTTCTTTAGTGGAGTGGGACTCCCCAGAGCATATAGTAATCCTGCTGGCTTCTGCAAGCTAGTGGTACATATGCAATTCTCTGAAAACGGCTGCTGTACAAAAGTATGGTGACTGATTCACAGAGACCACGCTATCTCTCAGGAAAGATAAAATTCCATGTTCTTCTCATTTGCATAATGAAATGAGAGATGTCAAAAATTACTGAAGCAAAGTTCATTTCATACATGCAACTGTGGTAAAAAAGACTCAATGAGTAAATGGGGCCAAAAAGCCAAGGGCAACTCAACTATAATAAATAACTCCAAATTGGTCAAACTACAAGAAAATTTCTGTAGTAAAATCTAACATTATTTTATCCTTCAAATACTATTGGAATGAAAGTATGTTCATGAAACTATGTAATTTATTGATAAGTTGGTGAGATAAGATTAATGGCACGAACCCCAAAATGTAATTAAATTTTTTAAATCTAAAATCATAGATCTAAACTTCTTCCGTGGATTACGTCGAATAATATATTGCTATTGAACCATAAAACTAGCTGTTACATGTACATATTTTCTCTTAATATACACATAAGAAAACCACTGGGCCTTACTACTTGAGTTTCAGTGGTTTAGAATGTTTGAGAAGAGGTTGTTATCTACCAATAGAGACAGGGAACACGGGAAACTAAATGTAATGCGATACCTTGACTTGAATCAAGAGCAAAAAAAAAGAACATGGGGTGGGTTGTGAAGCTCTCAGTTCCCGTGAAAATCTGCAGTTTAAAGAAACAATTTCTTAGGAATATACAGAAGTATGCATGATTTCACTAACATCAACACAGAATACAAATATGCCCACGTAGTAATCCAAATATTAAATAATGAAGGAACTTAAGTGAGACAAGAGGCTGAAGCAATAGATTTCATATAAAATTAGAGATGTGAGACTCCACGCATAGTGGAGTCATGCTCACTGAGGACGAGACCTAGAAGATGGATGCAGTTTCAATCAGTCACCAGCCAGAGTTTATACATGTGACTGAGAACGGAAACTTCCTTTGAGATTCTGCAAGTGTGCCCACAGGCAAACACTCAGGACCATCCACACCAAGAAACATTTTACATTTGGGTTTTCCTTACCCTCCTTCAAAGATCTTAATTCGGATTGGCTCGGTTTGTTTGGGTCCAAGATCTTTATCTCCGTGTATCTCTCCTTTTCCTCTTTCCTTTAAGACATTTCCCACTAATTTCCTTTCTAGTTTGCTGCCAAACAAGAAGGGTGCATCCGGTTTCATCTGCAGGGTCAAAAGAGAATCATTTCACTTGCTTTCTCCAGGATACACTGGCCCATGCATCCCACACTCCTGTCATCTCAGAAGTTAGTTTCAGTCCCATAATGAGAGGCTGTGGGCTGACTGCAGAAAGCAAAAGGACACTGGGGGTAAAATCAGAGGGAAGACGGGTTTCCAGATGGTGAATTCAATGTTTGTTTAAACACAGGGGCACTGGCTGGTTCACACTTCCTCTGCCCAGTGTTGAGAGAGACTTCAAAGACACGTTCTACATTTTTGAAATAGCAAGCCAAACAATCCATATTAAGAAGTGGTTTCAAAAATCACTGAAGGCAAAATATTCACAGACATGCATGAGAAACATATTTTTTAAATATCTATTTTCCCCATTATTAATTTGGTTTATTCTAAATTTATTTGTATTTAAATTTCTTATGTGTAAGTACTAACTGTTTGGGAGCAAAACAGCCAATAGCAATAACTGGGGAAAGCCATTTTTGAAAAAAAGATATAGAGAATATAATTTTAGTCAAACACACCATTGGATCATGGATGATGGCATTTGCTAATCTGAATGCTAATACCCTTCACACTTCCTTCCCAATCTTTTTTCAGCAGCCATTTTTTCTTAGTTCCCCATTTTATAAGCCCCTGAATTCTTAATGTCTGTGCTATCACTCAGAAGACAGAGGAAAAGGGACCAATGGACCTTAGACCCAGTGGGAGAATTTTCCGTGTCTGGGCTAAAGTAGGCATGCCCATCCCCTGAGGCTTTCCTGGGAGCCCACAGAGCTAAGTGCAGGTTATGGTTTCTCCATCCCTAGGTAAGACCAGATCACTTAGTATTCCCTAGTTTGTTTGAAGCTTTAGATCTTCTACTCTCCACGGTACAGTCTGCCTAGTATTAGACCCACAGCACACTGTGTTTTTTGACCCTGGGTCTGTCCTTACCTGTGCAAATTGCTTCCAGGCACTAGAGGATGTGAGCTTGCCAGTTCCAGGCCTGTGCATAGCAGCCAGAGTATAAATTTCTGCAGTGATTTTTTGTTTGGATCTCAGAAGGGCCAGCGTGGTCTTGGTGTTCAATCCTGATGGGTTTGGGTTACAGGAACTAATGCACCATGAAGCATAAACTGAGGATTTGAAGGTGGCCTGTTGCACAAAACTGGGTTTTGTATAATTTAAGAAGCACCAACTCACAGTAGTTGTTGTCCGCAGACTGGGGAACTGAAGGATCTGCTGGAAATCTGTCACGTCTGTGAAAAGAAGAGTGGAATTTGCCACGTTTCCTCCAGGGCCAGAGGCCATGTGAACCAGCATGCTGACAGGCAGCTTGCGGGCCTTCCCTTCCTCTTCCTGCTGACTGCTTCCTGTGGGCAGCGAAGAGCTCTGAGGGCTCAGGCTCATGTCTGACGCTGTCTCATCGATGTCCAACTCATCCGAGGACTCTCTGCTCTCCGAAGGCCCACTGAACTTCCGCCGTGGAGGTGCCCTGGAACCCGGAAGAATCTCCCTGTTGGGAGGGAAAGGCCCACTGGCAGACGGGTGGTCTTGAGAAGAGGAAGGCGATAGGGAGGAGAAGGAAGATGACCTTGACTGGGAGCCATCCTTGGGCTCCGAAGCACACCCTTGCCTCACCAGTTGGGGTTTCTGGGGGCGGGAGAGGCCCTTCTTGATGTCTGAGTTGGTCAGCTCCACTGCACTGAGCTCTTCCACAATCTGCCCGTACATCTTCTCCTCTTTCACCCGTTTCTGCTGCTTTGTTTCCATGAAGAGCTCCAAACTGCTGGCTGGAGACAGCATCCGCTTGCTGCCTCCGAGAGAGGCTGCGCTGTCCGAGGTGGATGGTAAACACAGTGGGATGGAGGATTCTAAGCCCAGAGGTAAGGTCTGAGGTACTTTCCAAAGAGGGTATTTCTCCAAGCCTGTGTGTTGCCCAAGCACTTGGGCTATATTCAGTCCTATCCCTTGCATGGCTGCATTGGTTACCAGTGTTCTTTGGGTCATATTCTCATCAACCTTGCATATGACAATTGCGGGGCTATTCTGTCCGAGTATCTGAGAAATGCTTGTGTACATGACGCTGCCATAGGATGGGACATGGGTCTGGATCCGAACAGGAACAACCGTTCCCGGGAGAGACTGCAAAGGCCCGGCATTTTCAGAGGCAAAATCTTCTCGAAGAAGCTGCTCAGTGGGCGTTTCAGTGGATTTACTGTTTGGGTCTGACGGAAACTTCGGAGGGAGGTTCTTGGAGTGTAGCCCTGGTGTTGCGGAATAACATGGGTAAGTCTGCTCATTTGCATGTGCATAGTCAGCGGATTTCTTTCCAGTGTGTTCTGCTACGTGCTCTAAGGGGTAGCTAGAATGAATGTCAGCTTGGAAAGACTTGGTGTAGCTATTCTGAGGGTGAGGAGCAAAGGGATGGGGGAAATGGGCCTGCCACCAGGGAGGCTGTTGAGCTGGCAAATGAACCATACAGACAGTCGGGTACTGAAATTGAAACAAGGCATTCTGGATAGGGGAAAATGGGACCGTGTCTTGATGTGGAAACAGATGTGGCTGCTCGGGTAAGTGCTTGCTCGCCATGTAGGATGCTGGTGGCATCAACGGATTTCTCAGAGATTCTTGACTGTCCATGTGCATGATCTGTTGTTGGGCAAGGTGGAGTGGTGGCCCTGAGCTCATCTTGCCACAAGGGCCGACCACCTGCTTTCCTGGGTCATCCCCCGGGAGAGGCGGGAGCACAGAGGACCATGCAGCCCTGAGGCCAGCGTGCAGTTGCTCCATCTGCTCCTGCTTGACGCTGGGGTCAACACCGGCTTCACCTTGGACAATTTCTGGGGAGCCGCTGAAGGAAGCCTGTCGCACCAGAAAGCATTTCTTCCTCTCCCGGGATGGTGATAATGTTGACGGAGATGCTCCCACCACCGGAGCGTGGGACAGATTCCCATAATCAAATGATTTACTCCGTATCTCTGGGACTTCTGTCGGATGAGGACAAGGCATTTGCTCAGAGGAGCAACGCCGCATTTCTTTCTGGTGGTGATGACCTGGGACAGACAATGAGTATGTACCTGCGGGAACAGTCAAAAACTCAGAATGTTTGCCACTCTCATCCTGCTTAGGGGGTGCCATGAGCTTAACCGTTTCTTCTCTCTCGAAGGACATAGAGAAGCTGGAACTGTGTGATAAGTTGCTTTCTTGGCTGGGACTTCGAGAGAGGCCGGTGCCTGTGGACTCAAAACTGGACTCCCCTGAGGAATGCTCCATGTCTGCAAGCCGCAAGCGTTTCTTTTTGGGAGGCAACTTCTCAGCAGGGAGTTGGGAAAGGGTCTCACTTCTCTGGGGCCACTGGAATTCCTCCACAGGTTTCTCTGGCTCCTTGGCAGGAGCTTCCTTCTCCTTCTCAGGCTTGTCGGGTTCCTCTGTGACTCTGATTTCGGGAACCTGAATGTTGTGCTGGCGAACAAGCCTTGGCTGTGTATGGTAGGACGGCTGTGGCACCTGCTGGGAAGGGGTTGGCTTGCTTCCAATTTCTGTACCATCCCCTGGAGGAGCCCACTCTGGGCTTACAGGGGCTTCTAAAATCTCACTGTCACATGTCTCAGAAGGTGAGGGGGTCTTGTCCTGTGAACCGGCCACCATTTCTGCTGACTCAGATCTTTCAAATGAATTGGGCCGGCTCAGCGAGTTTGTGTGCTGAATCACTGAAATCACATTTCCAGGAGGCTTCCTGGCCAGGTCTGACACCTTGTCAGGATCAGCAGCTGAGGGCACATCCTCTGACCCAAGAGATGAACTTCCAGATGGCAGCTGGGGACGAGCTGGGTCAAAACGCTCAGAGTGACCATGAGGAAGGTTCTCGTGGCCAGGCATGGCAAAGCCACCCCTTCCTCCTTCCTGCATCTTGGGGTCATACTCTGAAGGCATCATGCTCACAGGGGAGCTTCCCATGCCACCACAGATCATGGGTGCATCCTCCTCATCCCCCACACTCTTCTCTTTCCTGCGTTTTCTGTTCTCACAAGGAGTCCCAAACATGGTTGTTACTCCTTGTGATGGCACAGAGGGGTCCATGAAGTAGTCTCCCCCATGCTTCAAAGAACTCAAGCAGGAAATGTCCCGGTAGCTTGGTTTTGGTGTTTCAGGGTCTTCCCACTTCTTATATGGTTTACGGCAGACATCATAGTCATAGCCAACCCTGTCTCCAGGAACTAATTTCTTATCCTTCACAGATGAGCTGGCAAGGCTCTTGGACATCCGGGCAGGGTGCTCAGACTCCATGTGCCCCTCCTGTACTGATGGCAGCTCGAAGGCTGCTTGTCTTCTCAGCATGCGCTGGGGAGGTATGCCTACAGTGCCGGGATAGAACACATCATCTGATCCTGTCATCCGTTCATCAAACGAGTGACTTCCTCTCAAAGAAGGAGGGATATTTAAATTAGTTGCCGAGGAAGTTGGCATTGAGTTGCTTCTAATGAGGGGTGAAGAGTCCATGGGCGCCTCTAAGAGAATCGGATTGCTGCCGGGGAAGTTTCCTGGGTAGAGTTTTCCTTCATTCCTGATGGATGATGGGATGGCCTGCGGTTGCCTGCACTCACTGTTGAATTTTGTGGGCTTCAGCATGCTTGCTTGAGTAGGGTTCATTTCTCCTTTGCTGGGGATCAGCTGGGAGACGGGATCTTCAAACATCTTGATCTCCAGCCTGGTGTTCACATGAGGTAATGGTTCCATGATGCCTCTCCGCCCCATGGTGGTGTGCTCCTGACCAGTGGGAGTAACACTGAGCGTATTCCTTGGACTAAGTCGACAGTATTTTCCAAAGATGATTTCTTCATAAGACTTTGCATTTGTGTTGGGCGGGCTTATCTGCTGCTCTGCACTTTCTGAGCGAGAAAAGTAGCCCGAGTCAGTGCTTCCTTTGCTGTGCGGGCTCAGAAGGTTGAGGGATGGCTCAGAGTCTTGTCCTTTCTTCTCTGAGAGTCGCAGTGCAAGTTTCTGTTTTACTGTGTGAGAGTCATCTGCCTTAGCATTTAAAGACAGATTTGGGAGCATGTCAGAGCTCAGATACTGAGAGCTCTCATTAGGTAGCGGGAGCCCACTTTTGGGGATGATCAAAATTGGCACCTTCATCGGACCGCCCAAGGATTCTTCCAAGGACCCATGGTAGCCACCCCTGCTAGCAATATCCAATGGGATGGGAGGGCCGGGGCTCATTTTGTCGGGAGCCTCAGCAAATAAAGAGCTCTCCTCATCCGTGTCTGTACTCTGCTCGCCATCCGAATGTATCTCTGCTTCTACATCAATGAAACCGGCCTCAAGGTCCAACTTAGATACAGATGACTCTGTGAAAGGTACCAACCCAGCCTTAATCGCGTGGGCATGAGACTTCCTGTGCTTGTATAAATTGCTCTTGGTCTTGAAAGAGAAGCCACAAGGTATGCATGGATATGGCCGCTCACCGGTGTGTGACCTGATGTGTTTCTTCAGGACGCTTGGTTTGGCACAAGCCCTGCTGCAGTACGGGCAAATGTATTTGCCAGGCTTTTTGGGTTTGTGCTCCTTCCTGTGAGCATCTTCTGCCTGTTCAATACTTTTCTGGGAGTACTGGCTGTAAGCAGGGTTGAGACTTGAGATCTTCTTTCTAGGATAACCACCTCCATGGCTGTGGATAGGAAAAGGGAATAAGTCCTCAGAGGCAACGGATGGCAAAGGGCCAGGGTAAAGCCAGGGAGGGCCTTCTAGGCTCTGGTGTGGCTTGTTGCTGTGCATGATGCCCTGTGGCAATGAGTGCTGAGGGAAGGAATATGAGTGTTGGCATGGGTAGGGGCTTGGACGGTGCGGCGGGTATTGCTTCTCTGTGACTTGATGGACACCCTCGCCAGGCGAGGCCAGCTTCCCAGAACCAAACAGTTGTGCTGACGCGGCATTTCCGATTTGCTCCGGATCTATTTGTGGCTGCTGCTGTCCTTCCTGACTGCCGAAAGTGCTCATCTTAATAACAGCTGATTGTTCCTGCCTCCATCTACCTGACACACTGTCAGTTTCTCCAGACCTTGAGGTAGCTTTTTGTCCTAGAGTTGTGTCCCCAGTGTCCATTTTTGTTACACAAGGTCTTAAGTGCTACTTTGCCTGGAAGCCAAGCAGACTCATGGAGTGTCTCCAAGGCTGTGCTTTTTAAATCTGGGTTGCTTCCATGGTCTTGGTTGTCTGCGAACTTGTGGATTGTTCCTTCTCTCTGGAACCTTCCACACTCACACTGTAATTGGTGGGCATTGGACAGAAATGTCCTTGAACCAAGCTATAATACAGTTCTCTCCATCCTACAAATGTCCATCTTCAAAAGCAAAGTGCAAAGCTGCAAAGGTTCCTTATGGCATTTGATTATTATATTTTTAACTAGGATGAAATTAGGGTGCTGAATAGCCCAGTAGAAATTCTGCCCATCAGCTACAGCAGAGATCAACAGCCAGCTTCACCAAAGAACAATGACCTGAAGGACAAGAAAGCAAGTGGTCATAGAGCCTCCAAATAAGACAGCAATACCAATGCTAAACCATCAGTCTGAAATTGGATAAACTAAAATGTTTTTCATTCCGATAAATTATTTATAGCTGTTGCATTAGTTACCTAATTCAAAGAAATTAATTTCAAACCCAGAATTATGTCATAAGCATAAATTTCTTCCATGCCTAATATGCAGACACGTTTTATAAATGCTCCTTAATTTTGTTTAGGAATTGTATGGGGAGCCTGAATTTAGTGGCAAAGCAACATGCTTCTCAGCATGAGTATGAGGCCCTGGGTTCCATCCACATCCACATCCCAAAGCATCTGAGGGTCAGTGTACTGTAAATATTATTTACAATATATGATTTTTAAAGCCTTAATTAGAAACTTGAAAGCTATTTCTAGTCAAGTTTTTGTGGCTTGCATGCAGAAGTGTATTTCATAATTTCATATAGCTTCAAATAAATTATACTTATATATCTGTATTAATATGAAATATCAAAGTAAATAATAAATATAATCAATGTTATGTAATACATGTATAACAAAACATAACTACTTGGGATTTTATATGTTAATACAATACATAAGTACATTTATAGCTTGAAAACAGCAATCAGCAGAGCTAGATCAAAGAACTTTGGTGACATTGTATCAAACTGTCTTAACAAAATAGTCCTAAAACTTTCATAACCTGAAAAGCAAAGCCAACTTGGAAGACAGTTTAAAGGGTCATTTAAAAATGAAGACGTTACCTGAACAGTTTAGAGTTCTCATGGGCATGATTGTCCTGATGCGACCTATGTACAAAACAAACACTATTAGGAAAAACTACTGCATCAAAGTACAGCATTATTATACAAACATAATGTTCAATGCACCAAGGATGGGCGTCTCAATGCTATGTGCCTAAATCAACGACAAAGATTATTTTATAGTGTACTCTCCTAGAGCGGTAAGCCTTATGCTGGGCCACCAAAGTAGACATAAAAGTTGAGCCAGTGCTTCCTTTGAGAGATTATACAAAATTTCTCCAAATAAATAAGCTATAAAAAGCTATGTGAGGCATATGCCAATTATTTATTTATATGCTAATTATGTGAAATAGAAATCAAGAATGTAATCCCATTTGCAATAGTTTCAACAACAACAAAAAGAATATATTTAACCAAAGAGTTGAAAGATCTCTACCATAGAAATTATAGAACATAGATTAAAGAGACAGAAGAGAATACATAAAAACTTGGAAAGATAATCTAACTTCATGCATAGTAATAACCAATATAGTTATCTAACCATACTACCAAAAATAATCTATAGATTTAATGTAATGCTAATCAAAAATACCACAGACATTCTTCACAGACCTAGAAAAATAAAATTCTAGAATTCACATGGAGACTTACATGTGAGGTATTATTCTGACTTAATAAAGAATGAAAATTTGGAGGCCATCACAATGGCTCAGTTGGAAAAGTGTTTGCCACTCAAGTATGAATTTGAGCCCAAGAGTGTTGGGGAGACAGAGACAGGAACATGATTAGCAAATCAGTGTTGCCAACTCAGCAAGCTCCAGATTCAGTGGGAGACCCATGCCCTAAAATAAAATAAAAGAAGGTGGGAGTGATGGATGAAGACCCGTGTTGTTGCCCCCACCTAGTCTTCACATGCACACATGTACATGTGCACCTGAACACACATGTGTATTTTAACACAGAGAAGATGAGATCCCATTGTTTGCAATAACTCATGTAACTGAGGACCATTACAGGATGTGAAATAGCCCAGACATGGAAAAACATGAACCATATAATAACATCCCTATGTAAAATCTAAAACGCTCTCATGGAAGAAGAGTTGAGAGCAGAGTGGAAGCATCCTAGCTATTCAGAACGGTACAGGGAGATGGGGATCACTGGGTATTAAGGAAAGTTAGGAGCAAAAGTTTTACTGTGCCATGATATAGTTAGGAAAATATAGACCACAACATGCCATATAATTCAAACTTGAAAAAATGATCTTTAGCTGAATTTAAACATTACAGTATTGCATGGTGACCCGGTAAGTAGATGGATTTTGTTTTATATAAGAACTTAAATTTAATTAAAGTTTTAAATAGTAACTTTCTATTTCTCAAGAATGATACATATAGCAAAGCTTGACCCATTGCTAATTGATGTTTGACCCACTGCTAATTCCTTAGATACCAGAAATTGAAAATTGGGCTGGGTGGTGGTGGCACATGCAGGCAGGTGGTGGTGGTGCATGCCTTTAAACCCAGCACTCGGGAGGCAGAGGCAGGTAGATCTCGTTTGAGTTTGAGGCCAGCCTGGTCTACAGAGCTAGTTCTAGGACAGGTTCCAAAGTTACAGAGAAACCCTGCCTCGAAAACAAACAAACAAACAAATAAACAAAAATTTGAAAATTGTAGTTTTAATTTTTTGAATAATCGAATAAATTTGAATACTTAAGATTAGAATATTTAAATGAGCTGCTTACTTTCATAATATTTAAATTACAGAAGTTTGAAGGAGTCCCTCAGAGAAGGGTGAGGAGGAAGGACCACTTGGTAATTGTGAAGACTTTAAGTGAATCCTGGACTCCCAAAAAGGAATACTAAATGTAGTACCCAGTGGATCCTGAGGCTTTGGAGCTAAGTCCTACCAGTCAGGACAAAAGTGGAGATGTCTCCATGATAGTCTATGTGGTAGTCCTTATTGAAACAAAACAGCTAAACTAATGACTGAGAATCCTTCACTGAAAGTTTACTTGTAAGTAAGTGCTTGTGCACAAAGAATTGTGTCGAAGGACTTGAAAGCAAGGCTCACAGAGAAAACAGGACCACAAGAAAAAGTACAGGTGTACTGCTACCAAAACTTGCTCAGGAGACAGAAATTGAGTGAAGGAAAACTTACTGCATATGAGTAAGCATATTATAATCTCGTTTTAATAAAAAGAGATTGAAAATGGGTGGTGGTGATGCACATCTTTAATACCAGCACTAGAGAGGCAGGAGCAGGTGGATCTCTGAGTCCAAGGTCAGCCTGGTCTGCAGAGTGAGTTACAGGACAGTCAGGGCTGCATAGAGAAACCCTGTCGTGAAAAAATAAACAATAGAAAAAGAAAATAAAAAGAGGTGGAAGATGGACAATTTCATGAAGATGCTACTCTGTGTGTGTGTGTGTGTGTGTGTGTGTGTAGGTCAGAAAACAGCCCAGTTGTCCATATGTAGGTGTTGCCCACTTGTCTGTTTGTTCTTTTGAGATAAGGACTCTCATTTGCCAAATGCTCTGGGCTGGCTGGCCAAGAAGCCCAAGGATTGGATTGTCTCTGCTTCAACAGCGTGTGCCCCCATGCCTGCCCTTTCTATGTGGTTCTGAGGATCAAACTCAAGTTCTCATGGTTGCGCAGCAAGGTCTTTTCCAAATGACCTAGCTCTCCAGTCCTCCAGCAACTTTTAATAGTAGTGAAGCCAATCATTTATAGCCAGACATTTTAACAGGAAGCTCCTTCCATTAGTAGCTATGTGGCATAATAAATAGATCTTCAAAGCACCTGTATAGAAACTAAGCCACATACATATTAATGTTGATTTGTTGGAAAGTTTTACATTGAATTGAGGTTTGTCTCCTCACAGTGATCTTCCTAATTTCAAAGAAAACTGATGGCCTCAAAGTATATCAGTGAGAATTTACATCAATCAATTCCAGGCAGGAGACTAACAAAAATGCATGGCATTGCCCCTAAACTGGTGAAATTCTGTGCATAATTCAATATTTAAGATCCCTGTAATATAGCTTATTTGGAACTTTGAGAGGTAAGTATGGCCCTCTAAAATGGAAGTGGAATTTGCCTGTGATTCATGAAGAAGTATGCACATCCTCAATTGGGATTCAGAGCTGGAAACAATTTCCAATTTACTTCCTAGGTTTAATATCTTATATTTATATTGATTCATGACTGCAGCCCCAATGCTCACACTGCTTGACTATTCCTTGACAAATTCTGAAATTCAAAAAACTCCAAAAATATGAAACTTTCTGAGCACCAATATGATGCCAAGAGGAAAAAAATTTCATTCCTGGCTTCATGTGTTAAGTTGTGCTCAAAGGGAGATACACTAAAAATATTATATAAAATTATCTTCAGGCCACATGCATAATTCATATGTGAAATATAAATTAATTTACACTTGAATTCCCAGAACATAATCTCTCTCCATATGTGTGTGTGTGTGTGTATTCAAATATTACAGATCTTTTAAAAAAGCTAACACTTGGTACTGGTCCTGAGCACTTCAGGTGAGGACAACTCAGCCTGTGGTGACAATAGAAGCTGTCACTCACTATGCGTTTGTTCTACACCAGCACAGTTAAAACTCAAAAGATCTCATATGTTATCTCACTTGGTGTTTATGACACTTCTGGACTATAGAATGATTACATCTGCTCCCCTGAGGAGGAAGACATCAGGGCCCCGGGAATGGAAGCTGGAATCCAACCCAAGCTTGGCTGACCTCTGGGTACCACGTAGCTCACATGCTCTCTCGTAAATCTCATCCCAACTTCAAATACTGCATCTTCAATGTTTTTCAACTGCTTTTGAGTAGCTTCAAAGTTTCAATTATTGTCCATACTTGAAACTCTCAAGTTTTGAAGGTTTTAGAAGAAAAAAATCTGATCTTACAGGTTAGAGATAAGAAAGTAGGCACAAATGTGACTTCTTAGAGGAAATGACCATAATTTAGATAGTGATCTACATGTAACTTAGGCAGCACCTTATGAGAACACTGGAAACCTTCAAGACAAACTGTCTCCTTTGTTCTTTGAAGATCATTTCTTTAAGGGAAAACATCCACCTCAGAGGTGAAAATCAGCATTCGACAGTTCCCATTCTTTGCATGACATACAATATGGAATTTTGTAATTTCAAGTGAAGTAACGGCAGATTTTTATGAAAAGAAAGACTGTTATGGACTCATGTTGTCATTTGACAGTGAGGACTTATCTCTCTAAAGGAGGCAGCTACCACTCCATTTTACAGCAAAACAGTTAAAACTATTGCACCAGTGAATAGATACATCCTTTCCTAGGACAAAACACCCAACACAGACACACACACACACACACACACACACACACACACAAAGCAAAAACAAACTCCTGTTAAAAATTGCAACTCTTCTAAAAATAAGCTTCAAAATGCAGAGGGAAAGTGCCACATACAGTTAACAAGCAGACTTTCTGGATAAGATCCTTTTGATACCCTGCTATTTAATACAGAAACACCATTTTCCAGAACTTCCTTCTTACTCCAGGACCTTCAGGAAGAGTGGACATCCCAACACAAGGATGCTCTGATCCATGCTTTTCTAAGGGCAAAGTCCATCTTCCATCTTCTTGTTTCAGTGAAATGCTTGAGAAGTTTACTAAGGAGGGGGTTCAGGAGATAACGTGGAATAAAGAGTGTTTGTTTAGCAAGCGTGAGAA
This sequence comes from Bramus lutescens, assembly GCA_001685075.1. Lineage (NCBI taxonomy): Eukaryota > Metazoa > Chordata > Mammalia > Rodentia > Cricetidae > Bramus > Bramus lutescens. Next base: position 39,371 of record LOEQ01002640.1, on the reverse strand, counting down.
TCTGAGTTCAGTCCATTTAAAAAGCAAAGCACGGGCTGGAGAGATATAGCTCAGTGGTTAAGAGCATTGCCTGCTCTTCCAAAGGTCCTGAGTTCAATTNATAAATAAATAAATAAATAAATAAATAAATAAATAAATAAACAAACAAACAAACTAACTTACTTTGTTTAAAATAATAAAAAATAAATAAAAAGTAAGGCACAGGCACACTTTACAAGCACACACATACATACACACACGGGGTGGGGGAGGGAGGGAGGCAGGAAGTGAGAGAGTGAGGAAGGGAGGGAGGGAAGGAGGGAGGAAAAGAGAGACAGAGACAGAGACACAGAGAGAAATCCTGTCCCGTATGAGCCCTTCATACATTATTTTAAACAGCTGACATTGTTCTTCGGAGCACTATTTTGGGGTAGCCTTCAGTTCCCTGCTATTCATGAATCACTGGAACTTTCTGAGACTGGAAAGGTGGAAAAGAGCAAAAAGTGCTGGTCCCCAGGGAATCCCAGGATCACACTGATGGATATTACAGACAAGGAGGATTTTAGGACCTGCTTGTCTTGAGCCGCTTTTCCTTGGACATGAGAATAAAATGTAACGGAAATGATGCACATCCCTGGCCACTGACTGCACAGGGCAGAGCTTTTCTTTTACATCCAAGTAGGCTCTGGGTATGCTCAAAAGTTTCTGTGCTGTTTTCCCTCCCTGAAGCCAAGGAAAGTAATTCACTCTAAAAAACCACAAGGCTTTCAAAGTTCAATCCAGCATTTGATAAGGGCATGTCTTCTTATGTTACTCTTAACTGATATTTTCACTAAGAGGTTTAATTTTCCAAAATAAATAAATTCTTTAGTTTGTATTCTATTACTAAAATGTATGATTATGTTAATAATTGGGGAAGCATTTTATTATATTAGAGTATATTATGGAGGAAAATATAAGAGAGAAAATGAACATCAAATGGATCACTGAGTTCAGGGAAATATTTTTGGACCAAACAGTATTTCAAATTACCAAATGTATTATGTATGTTTTAAGATTTTAGTTTAACTTTTTGCTATAGATCTACTTTAAGCCTGGGAGCTCTATAACAACTTCATTAGTTACATCTAGATTATTCCCTTATGATCATATACATCCATTTTTCATAATTTCAAAAAGCATGTTGAATGTAAATACCAGTTTTCCCCAATCGATTAATATGCTAAAAATTCAATGGCAAAGCAATTCTTACATGAAAGGAAAACAGCTAGCTCTCATTTTGTTCACTGGGATTTCTTTTTATGGCAACCAAACCCACACAAAGTCATTTTTGGCATCCACCGCCAACAAAGGACTCGCTATTCTAAGCACAGTCTCACATTCGCATTTAAAATTCCCCCCCTCCCCAGTGTTTTCAGTGCACTGAGGATAAAATTTTGAGCATATGGGTTTAGGGGTTCCTGTGGATGGTGTAACAGCCAAAAGGTGTCTCTCTGTCAAGGGAGACATGGTCCATCCTGCCAGACAGCAGCACTTTCCAGAAGATGGTGACATTCGAAAGGTATCTGTCTTTGCATGGCTGTGTCAGGATGTGTGTGTGTGCATGTGTGCGTGGGTGTGTGCGTGCGTGTGTGTGTGTGTGTGAAGGAATGAGAGCACAAGGAAGTGACACAGTAAGAAAGAGAAGGGGGATAAGCAGCAAGACAGGCTGGTTGGCTATGTTCAGGATTGGAGGTCTACCCTAACAGGCTGGGGGAAACAATATCTCAGAAAAAAGTTAACCTCGGGAAATTAATCCTTTCTTTAGTGGCAGCAAATGCTAAGTAACCATCACTAGATAATCACATCCTATGCAGTGGGATGACAGCGGGCAGCAAGCTTATCCTCTTTCCTGACAGTATTTTCCCTCAAGACATTGCTTAAAATCAAGATGGTTGCTGTTCTGGAGACCTTGGTGGCACCATACACTCATAAACAAGTATATGGGCTTTCCTGTTGCTACAGATCATTAATTAAATATTTTAAGTAACACATGAACTGGCAGAGGCAGGTAGATCTTTGTGAGTTAGAGGTCAGCCTGGTCTATAGACTGAGTTCCAGGACAGGCTCCAAAGCTATACAGAGGAATACTGTCTCAAAAAACAAAAGAGAAATAAAGGAAGGGAGGGATGGAGGGGGGGAAGGAGAGGGAGAGAGAGGAGAGAGAGAGAGAAAGGACCACATGGGCTCAGGCATCTCAGGCATTGTGTCCTTCACCTGAAATTCCAGCTCTCAGGAGGTGGAGGCAGTTGGGTCAGCAGTTCAAGGTTATCCTTTGCTACGTAGGGCAGCCTGGGCTACAAGAGAGGAGACAACACACACATACATTGGCTCACTACTACTTAAATGTAGGTGTCCCGCTATCTCCACCAACTGCTATGATACAACCACTGAACCACTGCTAGGGAGCAGCAAGGTCAGAAAGTGCCAAATGATAGAGGACCTCTCAAAAACATCATGGCCAGTGCCAAAGTCCAAATGAACACAGTTTCCCATGAGATGATTTCAAGAAGGTACTTTCTTAAAAGCTAAATTATGCAAAAATGCTGCCTTTAGTAAAAAAAAAACTCAATAAGCTCAATAATATCTTTAGTCATTTTTAAGGTGGACCAGTGACCAATAGGAAGAGGGTGCTGTGTATCTTACAAGACCCCACCAAACAACTGGGAGAGCTCTGGGAAAGTTAGACCACTGTGATGTCACATGAATGTGCTTTCACATGCTGGCAGTCTAAACTGCCATGAAAGAGTGTCTGAGAAAATGGAGTGTAGCATGAGGGCCGGCTTGTTGGGGTTTCTGTCCTGCCCAGTACCCCACAG
>LOEQ01002640.1:10778-26043 GCA_001685075.1 Bramus lutescens | reverse complement strand
AAGAAAGAAAGAAAGAAAGAAAGAAAGAAAGAAAGAAAGAAAGAAAGAAGAGACCACAAACTCTTGCACTACCACATCTGGCTTTTATGTGGGCTCTGGACTCAGGTCATTAGGCATAAACAGCAAGTGCTTTTCATCACTGAGCCATCTCCCAGTACCACATTTCGCTTTCTCATGAGGGTTCTGGGGACTGAGCTCAGGTTGGCAAGCATTTTAATGGTGGAGATGTCTCCTCAGGTCCCGGGAAACTATTATACAGTCATTTTCAAGGTTTTGTTGTTGTTTGTTTGTTTTTGTTTCAGAATATATGCCAATTTTATCTGTGTTTGTAAATCTAACAATTTGCTACTATCTCCAAATTTTATCATTTATATTTCAATAAAAGTCCCTAGATGATGAACCCAAAGCCATTATCTATATCAGATTTTGGCAATTAAAAATTACACATATATTTTTCATTTCTTTAAGGATGGGGCACTTTCCTTTATATTTTAAGTGTGAAAACTTGAGCTATCCTGATTTCAGAAATGTTAGTAGGTTTCAGAAACATAAGCCATTATTCATTATTTGAAATACAAGCTCTTGGCTTTATTAAATTAACTGTGTACCGTATGCTCAACCAATTCCGAAGCATACTGAGAATTACAAATCCATTTTTGTAACTGGGGACAGAACTCAGTGGGTAAGAGTGCAGGCTCTGGAAACAGGAGGATGTGAGTTTGACAACCAAGTGAAAAGCCAGGCATGGCTGCAGATGCCTGTAACTCCAGTGCTTGGGAGGCAGAGACGGGCAGACCCAGAGAGCTTTCTGGCTAGCCAGTCTAGCCTACATATCATGCTTCTGGTTCAGTGCAAGATCCTGTCTAAAGAAAATAAGGCACAGAGTAACCCAGAAAGTTACTTAATGTGCTGCTGTGGCCTCTGCAGGGCACACACATATGCACACAGACTCACCCAGCCATGTGAATGTACCACAGAGCATACAACAGTGGAGATCAGAGTTGGAAGTCGGTGCATATCTGCATACGAGTAAAGGGATAAATAAATAGATGTGAAAGAAGAGGTGAACTAAGGAATGGGTACAAATTCGCTGATGAGTAACCAAGACCCGGAGAAAACCTTTTCTTGTTTAGTGCTCAAAAACGGACCTGCTAGACCCTGAGACATGAACATGGAAGAGCAGGAGTCTGCTCACGGATATTCACCCACCGAGCTGCCCCACCAGCGCAAGAATTTTATTTTTACTTCAGAGTAGACACTCTATTTTCCGGTCTATTTGATGCCCCTCTTTGAACTGGTAGAAAGCTAACACGCAAACGTGCATCCTCTCTGAGGAAGCATCTAGTTTTTCCGAGGCATACTTTTGATCACCAACATCATTTCCACCACAAAATACTTGGTTTTTATTGTTTCAGTCACATAAAATACACACACATCTCAATAATGGGAAATATTAGAAGAAACATCCTAAGCACAGTTAGGAACTGTTTTCAGAATTGAATCAATTTGTACCTTATAATCGTGTTTGGGCAGCAGAGCTATGAAAACTAATTAGTTCCAGGTCTATAAAAAATAATGGAAACTCCCCAAGTAGTTTTCCCCTCCCAAATCCTTAACTATAGGATATTGATTCTAGAAAGGTTTACAAGTGCAACAGGAAAGATGCATGCAAACAATACAACTCAATAGAAACAAGTCTTATTTTTCCTTCTCTAAGAAACAGCATATGAATAACATAAAATAATACGGTCAAATTATATTATCTCTGCGACATGGTCAAGTTTCCAGCTACTGTCAAGTCTCAGCAGGAGGCACTGAAAATGTATTTGACATATTCTTGGACACGGATAACTTATGCTGGCAGATCCATACCCCAGCCTTCTGCAGTTTACCAGAGAGTTTGGATGAAGATTCTGTAGAGCATGCACAGAGTTAAAAATCAGATTTAGAAGCCAGTACTTTAACCAGATTTGAATCCATTTGATCAAGTCTCAAATCTGCCTAATCCATTACCGTGCAAACACTAATGATCCTAAGTGCTATTAAGTTTTTAAACAATGAGGAGTCTGAAAACAAAGCGTCAATTTGATTCATCAGTTGCATGTGATTTAAGGCAATCTTGCCTCTCAAGTAAATGTAAACACTACAGGATGTGCGCTTTTAATTCCCACTTGGGGTTTAGCCAACAGTAATGATTAGTGCCCAACATGGGCTTACTGATGTAATGTTGGTGTTTTTAACACCCACATAAATCATTAGTTATCCACCCCGAGAAGACCATAACAATATGGCAGGCTACATTCATTTCGGCTAGGAAAACAGCCAGTGTGTGCAGGCCCTCAAATACCATCAATGCACTCAATCTCAGTGGCTTCACGTTGACTGATACCATTTGGAATCTCTCTTGCATTTTTTCTCATTTATCACTGAAGGAAGAGGAAGTTACTAGGGACAATCTTACTAACAATCCTTTGGGGCTGGTGTAAGGTGCTTATCTAACGGGAATAAAGCTTTAGGTTTGATACTCAATAGTGTAAAAAGATTAAATAGCCATAATCAACTTCATTAACTTTTTTGTTCTTCTCAAGACAGGGTTTCTCTGTGCAACAGCTCTGGCTGTTCTAGAACTTACTCTGTAGACCAGGTTGGCCTAGAACTCATAGAGCTCTGCCTGTCTCTGACTCTGGATTGCTGGACTAAAGACAACACCACTACCGCCTGGCTTTAAGATACTTTCTTCAAATAAACAAAAGAAGATAAAGACAAAAAGAGAGAGGTAGATATCATGGTTCATGTCTAAAAATTCTAGTGCTTTGCAGGCTAAGAAAATAAGAATGTCAGGAGTTTCAGGCCTGGCTTACATGGTGAGTTCATCCTAATCTGGGCTATAGTGCAAAATCCTGTTTTAAGAAAAAAAAAAGACAATACTAAACCTCGTACATAACATAAAAGCACACAAAGAGAACAGAAATTACAGAATTAAGAATTGTATTGTCAGATTCCTAGGTACCTTGCTGTGCTTTTGCTGAGAGACTTAGACAAAGCTCCCAGACTAATTTTATTGCAGCATCTGTTCCTGGATTTTTAATAAGGATATAAATTACTTGAACAAACAGATTATAATATTTCTCTTAGAACTGAGCAATACAGTATGAAGAAACACATATCAGAAATGCCTTCTTTATGCAACATATATTACAGCCTCAACTCTAATACAAAAACACATGAGGGAACTGAGGCTCAGAATGGGCAAGCAGTGGTCAGCCCAATTTCTGGAAGAATGCATACAAGGAGCCTTCCAGGCTTTCTACTTCCCAGAGCAGGACTACATCGACAGACACAGGTGCCTTTTCTCCTCTCACATGGACCGTGTGGTCCATGGACACAGATGCCCTGTCTCCTCTCAAATGGACCGTGTGGTCCATGACACAGGTGCCCTTGCTGCTGTCACACAGACCGTGTGGTCCATGGACACATATGCCTTTTCTCCTCTCACACGGACCGTGTGGTCCATGGACACAGATGCCCTGTCTCCTCTCACATGAACCGTGTGGTCCATGGACACAGGAGCCTTTTCTCCCCTCATATGGACCAACTTTGAGTGAAGAATCTTATCTCTCTGAGCTTGAGTTTCTTAATATGCAAAACAGAGACAATAAAGTTTGTGACCTCACTTTCACACCGAGTTTGTAGCTATGTTGGCAAGTCAAAATTGATATGACATGATAAGGTAGCCTGCTGATTTAAGTGGAAAAGGAAATGAAATCGCTTTAAATGCCAAGTAAATACTGCTGTTGCGGATGGTACTAACAAACATGGTAGTTCTGCTGCCAATGGGTAAAAAAAATGTAGAAAAATTCAAAGGACTAACTACTAAGTTCTGCTTTGTTGAGGGCACCAAGAAAGTTCTGTAAACACAATAACCAGTTACAAAGTTTTTATACAACAGGGTAATGTGATTATTTTAGAGCTAATTAAGGCTATAAACCAGTGGTTCTCAACCTTCCTAATGCTGCGACCCTTTACTATAAATACAGTTCATCATCTTGTGGTGAGCTCCCAACCATAAACTTATTTTTATTGCTACTTCAGAACTGTAATTTTGCAACTGTTATGAATTATAATATAAATATCTGATATGCAGGATATCTGATATTCGATCCCTGTGAAAGGGTCGCAACCCATAGGTTGAGAACCACTGCTTTAAACCATCTAAATGCATCCATTAGCCAATTTACTTTCATTATATACTTGTGTAATTAGCACCAAACCTGGTATTTATTTTGGTTAGTTTTTCTTGAGCCATTAGTGAGTGAAACTTCATCTCAACAAGTGGTGGTACCAAGCTGAATTAAAGCATAATTCAATTCTAAATTACTTCATAACCCCTACATATACCAAAGAAAATAGTAACTCATCAAAGGCAATGGATTTGAAATATTATCTTCAAGGATGAATTCATTAAGATTCTAAATTAGCAAGTATGCAACACCAAACCAACACCCACACTGTAAACAAAGGCGCTTAATAAACAACAGTTTCCCCCTTGTCTATGAAGTCCTCTGTGAGGCCAAAACCATGGTAACGTTACACCAGGGGAAGAATATTTGAAATCATCCTAAAATAGGCTCTTTAAAGCAGCAGCTTTCAGTAGGGCAGTGGTGGCGCATGCCTTTAATCCCAGCACTCAGGAGGCGGAGGCAGGAGGATCTCTGCAAGTCAGAGGCCAGCCTGGTCTACAAGAGCTACAGGCACCAAAGCTACAGAGAAACCTTGTCTCAAAANAAAAAAAAAAAAGTTTAAAAAAAAAGAGCAGCAGCTTTCAAACATGGAGGGAGAATTTTATCCCACAACGACTCAGAAATTCTCTTCCATTTGGATCTGTGGGTGAGTCAAGGAAGTCATGAATCTCTCTGTCACTGCACCTGATGGCACATCTGCCAGCCAAGAAGAGAGAGCATGGAAGAGGTAACTCCTCCAAAGAAAGTAGACAGCAAGGGTTCTTGCCCTCAGCTAGGCGGGATCAGCAACCATCACCACCTTCTCTGCTGATTTGAGTCATCTGGGTCAGGAACTCCACGCTTGTCATTGTGGGCACCAAACAATGCTCTGCCTAGAACACCCTGCATCCGTAGGATGGTGCTGTCCTCTTCCTAGATCTGATATGCAGCCACAAAGGAGGTGTGAGGAGTAAGTCACAGTCATCTTCTTGGATGTGATTTTCTGCATAGCTCATTTTCTCGAATGCAAACCAATTCTGCTTCTGACTGTTCTGGATCAAGAGCAACCCATGAAGGCAGTGGACGTTGGGATGACAGTACAGCTAGGTCTTCATCTTTGCACCAACTAGAAGACCCTGGTTAAATGAATGACCCCCCAACAAGTTTCCTCATCCTAAAATAGCTTTGAAGGTTGTTTTGAGTATTAAATGAGATGCTGCATGCAAGTTATTTAGGACAACACCTATCACTCATAAAATGTCATAAATTATTGTCATTCTTTTTGTTACACTGGCAAGTTAAACTTTTAGAATTAATACCTATAATGTAGGTACAAAACTTAAGCTACCTGAATCTAATAATGACATGTACATCCATAGTTGAAATGGATTTCGCATGTATATAAGCCTATGTGAATGTGTTTATATAAAACATACAGATTTTTTCTTGTATCAATATAACTTCAATTAGGAAAATATTTAGTATATATATTTAGTATGCTTTATCATCTTATTTAATGGACTATCACTATCATAAGAATTTCTGTTGGGGGACCTTTTGTTTTTTGACAGGAATAAACTCACTTCTCAACTTGCTGGCAGGCAGCCACTCTTGTCATACTGGGTTTAGTTCAGAAGTGCAACACCATCCACTGTACTACACATTCCTTAAGGTCAAAGGAGAATTGGGACCTTATCAACCTTGGGGAGAGTCATTTATCTGCACAGCACTAAAATACTCAGAGCAAGAAAAACCCCATCAGATATCCTCCACGTTATTCCGACATCACCGAATAAAAACTCAGAACTGGCCAGCAGCGATCAGCTTCAGCAAACTATTTGAAAAAGTAAGACCTGCGGAAAATCTCTCCCACCATTCCAAACATTTCAGCGTCTTCAACAACAGTTGTTCAACTGACGTCAATGAAACCATGAATGGAGCTCGAGGAAGAAGAGGAGCAAGCTGGTGACACCAGAAAGCTGGGACACCTCTGGGCTGGGATCCAGCCAGTGAGTAAAACCAGTCCCTTTCAGAGGAACGAAAAGAATGCTAACTGCATGGCCACTACAGATACCTAGCATCATGGGGTAGCTGGAGTTTCACCTTACTCCTTACACACAATGGCCCCACATACACAAATTACTTAAGGCCAGAAATTCCAGATGTTTTTCAAATCCAGGTCAAATTGCTAAAGGCTATTTATTCTCAGAATTTTTGCCTGAGAAGTTCCCCAGATATTAGATTAAGTAGCAAATACTTAGGTGTCTGGGTTGCAGTACAGTTGGGTGGCACCACGAAAATACTGAAAATGTCTGCATTTGAGTGGTGTGAAAAACCTGTCTTAATTGCTCACCCACATAAAAAAAAAAAAAAAACCTGTTGAATTCAATCCAGGAAGGATGCTCGGCTGCTGAAGTGTATCTCTATCACTGTAATTTTTAGATACTTCTCAACATTCAATTAACATCTGTGATATGATATTAGTCATTATTAACACTTATTAAGCACCTCTGCCTCTGCTCTGAGAGGTGCAGAATTCAAGTGTAAGAAGGTAGAACTCGAACTAACAGACGGCCTCTTCACTTGCTTTATGCTCGCCTCCGAAAAACCTGATTCCTTCCAGCATTCAGACTCCTAACAACGCAGCCTCCGTTTTCATACATGCCCCGTATATTCAGAAAATAAAAAGGAAGGCTTCGCCACAATGAGTGAATCTATTGGTAAAAGAAGTTTTACAAATACAATTTCTAAAAGATTTTTTTTCTGCTTAATTAGTACCTATTGGGTGTGAAAGAGTTTAATCTGTGGAGGGATTCAAATTTAAAGTCAAGAGAAGAAATCTTAAACATAATTCTTTTAATACCACCGTAGATGGGAAAGAGAATTTTTAAAAAAGAGGACTGAGGTTTAGGAAGAGAAATCTCCCTGAATGCATGGAAAGTGTTAATGTCTGTGGAAATAACATAAAGGAGTCATTTGCTTTTCTAAAACTGGAAATGTCCTTGTTCACTAGGGCTGAGATATCCCCACTGGCCATGAATGTCACAGAGTGACCCATCCAGCACCTCTGCCGGCTCCTCCAGGCTGTTCTGATGCTAATTCATATAAGACAAGAGGGGACCCTCCCTAGGTCTCACCATGTATGGTTCCAGATTGGGGGAATCCAAAAAGAGTGGCAGCAAGGGAGCCCACAAGACACATTTTAGTAAGAGGTAGAATGGCGGTGGTGTGAAAGAGAACACCAATTAAGCAAGTTGGAACAGGCTCAGGATGCTTTATCTCTGATGGTTCTCGCTAAAGAAGATTAGATAAGAGCAAGGACCACAGAGTAAGGCCAGGGACAGCAAAAGCCAGTTCTCTTTCACTCTAGGCTCCTCCCCCAGTGTTTCTGGGGAGGGCAGACACCTCTGTGAGAACACTTATTCTGTTGTGCATATTATGTATCCTTAGATAAGCCACTTCATCTGACTGAGCCCTAACCATTTAAGAGTGGGTACAATCATCCCTGCCCTGCTGGCCTTGATTCCTGTAAAACTAAATGACTCTTATGTGCCACCTAAAGACGGCTCCATCAACAATGACTCCATCTGCAGTGGTGGTCACATCAACTGACCTTGCCTAGCAACATCAGTGAAGTTTTGTGTATGGAAGGACATGCCATGATATTCATTAAACAAAGTCACCTGACTGTGCACCTCTCCCATATATGCTCCACCAAGAAGCGGTACGTGAGTGGATGTGGAAATGGCAATCATGACATCATTGTAAACTCTGAAGGATGACTTCATACAACCTTCAGTAGCAGTTTTAGTGATGATGCAATACAGACCTTTGTGCCTTAAGTTCTTCATTTGAGTCTTGAAGTCTTATGGCTCTGTGGACTTGTCTGGCCTACATACCATTCTGAGTGGAATCTCTGTCACAGAAGCCTCCACCAGGCCTCTCCTGTGATTCCACAGGATAGACATTTTCTAGTGCTACCTAACACCTTGACACACTTCGCTCACACAGCAGTGGCTCTATCCTGGGGGTAATTTGGGGATCAAGTATCCTTCAAATTGAGGGACTTACATTCTACAATAATAATTCAACCACCATCAAAGGTTCAAGCTATGGATGGGGGTGGGGGTGGGGGTGGGGAAACAGAATCACTCATGGAGAGTGTTAGGAATCAGTGGGGACGTTTATCACGTGACCTACCCACATTCCAGGGTTAAGTGCTTAAGCCACAGGGTTCCTCCAACAAGTGGAGGAGTAGGTAAGCTCAGGAGCTGCAAGTCTGTGAGCCCTAGCAGATAGGAAGTGGGTTTGGCAACTCGCCAAGCAGCCCTGTGCCACACACAAAAGGTTCAAAGATGCTCTCTGCTGTGTAGGTGCATGGGCTTATCTTAGTGGTCATGAAGTAATACTAGGAAAAGGAAAGTGCCATGTGCAGAAAACATCCCCAGCTCTCCTTCTCCTAATTTCACAAAACACTGTTGGCTTCTCTTTTCCTAATCTGCTCAAGCTTAGTGCTAAGGATCAAAATTACAGTGCCAAAAAAAAAAAAAACACAAAATGCATTATAAGCAAAGTCTAAAGCTTCCAAAACAGCATTATCCCCTAATAAGGGAATTCCCTGGAGAGGGAGCATTCATGACAAAGACACACTGACTTGCAGTGTTTCAAAAAAAAAAAAAGGTAGAGAGCAGGATGGAGTCTGCTTATTGTGCAAATGACTTCATCAATTTACATCTTTTAATATAAAGAGGGAGAGTCCCGCCATTTGTTTTAAGCTGAGCTGGATACTGCAATCTAAAAGCCTTGATTCTGATGTTCTAATACCTGTGTCATTTTAAAATCAACAGAGCTAAGAGACTGATCCAGTACATGGATGAAAATGACATCTAAAACATTTGGTTGACACAAAATCACTTACAAACAGCAAGGGTGGCTGTGCGGTCTTCCAAGGGCATCAAAGAAAATGTGGGCATGGAAAGTTCTGTGGTTTCGAAAACATGCCACCATTTGACCAGGTCAAGATTGCAGTGCATTTTATTCTTAATGAAAGAAATCTGTCAAGGGTCTGTTCCAGGTCCAGAAGGAAACTGGGGGGAATGGCTTATCACCATCACCTGAACTTACAAGTGATAAAATGCTGCCATTCAGGCTCCAACCCAGAGGATCCCTTTCCTTCGGTGGAATTTGCTTTACCACACAAGCTCTCAAAAGAGGTTCATTTCTGCTATTTTTCGAACTATATTTTAAAGAGAGGTTTTGCAGAGGCTGGTGAAATAATTACAGCTGCACAGGCAAGGCATATAATTAGTTGAAGAAGAGGGCTGAAGGGGGAAAAGACATCTCCTACCCTCTGTGGGCACAAAGACTTAGGGTTCAGCTGTGAAGCGGTTGCTGTTTGCATCTTTTATGGTTGCAGTCAACAACGGGGAAGAAAATATCCCACAGTTATGTCTAGACGCGCGCATACACACACACACAAACCCTCGGGACACAGGCAGAAGACATCCTCTCTGGGCTCAAGTAAACACAGACACATAGACTGAAAATAAGCTCAATAGTTACCCTGACCCCACAGTTGTGCGACTCAATCAGGACAGAACAAAGGGAAGGGCCCGGTGCCTTTCTTCCTGCCTTAGAAGGCCAGGACACCTTCCCCAAGTCACCTCTTAGTACACCTTCTTAGGTATCTTGCTCATGAGAATGCTTCTCCTGATTCCTGAAGGACAGGAGGAACCCAAACGGTCTCCTTTTCATACAAACTTTTTGTGCTCACGAAGGTTTCAAGTTCATCACTAGAGGATCCCTAATGTAGGAGTATCAAAACTAGGTCACCTGTTTCTCCCATTTCCTTTCCTTATGGCATGACGTTCGCAAGCCCGTTTCCAATGACACGGTGCACAAAGCTCGAGCTCAGACTTTAATTGCACATGGAAGCACAACGCCAATTTATTTTTATCCAACATACACACATGTTAATTGGAAGAATTTGCTCACAGCCTCAACAGCCATGCCTTCATAGCAAAGAGCTCAAAGGACGTGTGAATAATTACAAATGAATGCCCCACATGTGTGGCCTGGCCAGCTCTATGAAATTTCAGAGAACAAAAAAAAAATCATGCAGGTGCTGAAACAAGCCAATGGGCTCACAGACACAGAGCTTGTAAGGTACATTGTACAGTGAATTTCACGCTTTCCTGGGCCTAGCCTGATGCCAAGATAAATTTCAGAACACCAAGGTTCATAGCTCTTTCCTTCAGGGGCCAGGCAGGTAATGAAGATCTGGGGAGGGGGTTGGAGAAGAAATGGGAGGAACGGTAGCAAAGAGTCAAATGGAGAATGAATATCTGATGTCAAGTGAATCAGCTAAAGGAGAAACTGAACCGGCTCAGTATACTTATTGGCTTAAAGGTCCTGGCTCACTTCTGCCTGGGGTGACTAGCAGATGCACACGTATCTCTAGTGACTTTTGATTAAGGTGCTAAGTAAAGAGTGAGACAAAAGCTGTTTACTGGAGGCTGGGTACTATGCCTAGGCCATCAGTGAAATACAAACTCAGTATTCCAGAGATCGTTCGAGAGAAAGAAAACAGTATCAGACTACTGACATGTACCATCTTCATATGGAGAAATTCCCATACAGAAGCCCAAATACTTACTTTAAACGGACTTTAACAAGATGAATCCTTCCAGTTAGACTCCACCAGGTCTCCCCGACTACAATGTTGCCCTTATCCAAAAATAAATAAAAGAAAAACACAGCACACAAAATCCTTTAACGGCCTACTGATTGAAAGCTAGCAAGTGAGGTTATCTGCTTCTTAAGATGAACTCAACGCCAAGTGGACGCCAGAGGAGATAAAATGGACCATAAGCAGGGGGCCAGCAGGTGGATTGGTGAGATCAGCATATGCCCTTAAAGAGCCCAAGGGGCCGAAAGTACAAGTGCATAACCCTGGGCCACTTCTTCTAGCTGGTCCCTGCACAAAGGGGACAGCCTGTGCTTCTCACTGAGAGCAAGGGAAGCAAGTAGGAAGAACATTTCCTTCTCAAGATACTCCCCACCCCAGCATTCCAGCCAACCTCGGAGAACATCGTGGTTAGGTACCAGAACTCCCTCCACCTAACACAGGAATCTTTCCACAAGACCTGCTCTTCATCTCCATGGAAGGAGGGAGCGGATAGGCCATGAGAACCCGCCTTCCTTTGCTCCCCTTGGGGCTTGCCTAGTCGAGCTGAATTCTCCAGGAAGAGGTCTTCCACTGCTCTCTGGCGGGGTGGAACTTCTTCACATCACATCCTCCTGGGACTGTCTTTTGTATCTAAAGCCTCAAGCTGTATCTGTCAAGACCTTTTCTATGCAGTTCGTTCTCCCATTCAGAAATCACACTGGGTATATACACATATATGGAATATTTGCTGTGTTACAGGAACTAGGACAGACTCAGAGATGGCTGTAGGCAATCTCCTCCAAAGATAACTAAGAGATAGCGCATGTGGCCTTGTAGTGATAGGGGAGTGGGCCTGCTTTCGGTCCCACCTGGTTAAGATATGAGAGTTAGCCAAGAAGAGGCTAGATATAATGGGCCAGGCAGTGCNTGCTTAAATGAATACAATTTGTGTCTTGTTATTTTGGGGTATAAGCTAGCCATGTGGGAGCCCGGTGGGATGAAAGCAGGCCCGCTCCCCTATCACTACATGGCCTCAGAACTTACTCCCAGAGAAGAAAGAAACAAATTGACCATTTCCTGAACACACGTAATTTAACAATAGCATGCTTAACTTTCTGCATGCATCATCTCGTATTGCTATCAAAATACTTCTGGAGGGTCAGTGGTATTGTCCCCAAATTTTAGCTAGGGTTTATAGTGGTTAAATACTATTCTAAGGTCACAAGATTTGTAAGGAACTGGCACTGGAATCTGTGCTACAAAGTCTCAGAACTTACTCTTAACAAGAGCTACAAGGATCACTCACAGAGTGGGCATGGGCATTTCTGGCCACTGTAATCAAGGATGGCTCAACAAAGGACATCGATGTTCAATACAGATCTCAATAGGCAGACCCAGGAGGGAGATGCTACCCAGGTGGTGGAACAATACACCAATAGCGAAGAGCTGGCAAGCTTACTAGGTAGTAGGCAGAATCAACTTGGCTAAGATATCAGAACCATGGGCTGGAAAGGTCATCTTTGCCTTCATGCTTCGTTTAATCAAATTCACCCTCAGTTTGCATGTCTTGAATACAGTCTACATTCTATTTGCACACAAAGCAAGATGTCTCACGGGCACAATCCTCATACAGCTGGACTGAAGGGGCCATATGTGTCATACGAGGACAGTCACTTGTCAAACTGTGTCTTGACATTGTTCAAAGAAAGTTCTTTTACATTGATATGACATGAATTAAGCTTACTTTTTTCCCATAAAGATACACTAAATAAGAAGCATATTTCAAATCTATGGCTGGAAACCTATGCTCTAATAAATCCAGTATTGTAATTGTATATATTCAACAATAATGTCTTGGGGTGTGTTCTATAATACAGTATTGAGAATTGCTGAAGGATTGTGGGTCCAAATCAGGAGGAGATTACACAACAGCCAGGATGTTCACCAGCTGGAGGGCAGATGCAGTTAAGAACGTAAATGCTGGCTCTAGAGGGATGGCTCATCGTCTAGATGGTTAAGAATGTGTACCATTTTAGCAGAAGACCCAGGTTCAGCATGCAGAGCCTATATGAGCCAGCTCACAACTGCCTATAACTCCAGATTCAAGGAGATCTTAGGCCTCTGACCCCCAATGGGCAACACACACACTTAAAATAATAAAAATATTCTTAAGGATATAAGTCCTGACTAACTGCTCCAAGCCCACAGGAGCAAGTCTTAGAAAAACTGATCAGAGGAATTCAGGGTATCTTCATAGCGTGACTCCAATTCCTAAAACCCAGGTCTACCTTTTAAGATTCTTTAGTATTTATTGCTTTATTGCCCAGTCAACTTAGTCTTCCCCGTCTACTCTAGTTTCTGAAAGTACAGGAAAAAAATGGCTTAAATATTGTTCTCAAGCACAAACAGGCTTTTCCACCTGTGTGTCTTTATGTAGGCCGTGGGGCTCTGTTTATTTTCTTTGTCATGACCACCATGATATTAAAAACAACACGGACACCAGAGTCAGTTTACATGACAGCTACTCCATGAAATCTGACATGTAATGAATGATCTGCTTGTGTATGTGGCCTGCCTGCCAGACTGGACAGGTGACTATGATAGATGGATGGATGAATGGTTGGGTGTGTAAACCCTTCTGCTGGTAATTGAAGGCGTAAGTCATAAACAATCCCACACCAGTTGGGAATTAAAGGGGTATTTATTTTAAAGGTAAAACTTACAAANATCTCAGCGGCTATTGGCTGAAGGAGCGGAAGGAGCTCCCGCAACAGGTAATAACCATCCCACTGTTGATGTGCTGGAGCATATTCCTGTTGTATCAGGAAACCCTACATTCTGTCTTCTTTTATAAATACAGGAAAAGTTTTTCCCCTTTCATATTAAAAGTAAAAGGCTCATGAAAGCTAAACTGTATTTGTCTTTGAATATTTCCTCCCATAATCTAAGATATCATACAATATATGCTTAAAGTATTAAAATGCAGAATGGCAGACGTGGATTAAGGCACCTACTGATTAGCTTAATGTATGTAATGACCACAGCCGAGGCTGCACCCGCTGTCAGGGCTGGCTTCCTAAACCAAGTTCTCAGTTACCCTTTTGACAGAGGTAACGAAGGCCATCACCTCTTATTCCCACTGCAAAACTCCACTCAGGCATCACCTCTTCCTGATATCATCTGAGGACATCCCCATCTCCATACTGTACCCCAAACCCTGGACCCTCCGTCTCAACTCTGAGCCCTCCCCACACCATGCCACTGCACTCTCCCTGGGCTTCTCCAAGGTAGATGAGTCATTTCTACTAGCATCAGCAACCTGTCATCCCTAGAAAACAATCTGACAAACACGGGGCTCTCAAAGGGGGTCCTCAGTTTTTTTTTTACTTTATAGGGACTTGGCCAACATTCTGAATTTTCTTTTATTCTACCATGTGCAATCATTGGGGAGTAAACAGAAATTCACTGTCAATCTTGTAGGGGAAAAGAGCCTGGCATGAATTCCAGTCAGACATACTCATGTTGGATCATCAGCTCTGCCACTTACTCAGGCTATGTGCTTAAATGTCTTGTCCTTTCTGGGCTGATTTCCTCAAGTTCCACCCCCGTACGCCATAACCCCCCCATGCAACAATGCCTATCCTGCAGGGTATTGTGAGGATGAGAACTATGTAAGTCAAGAACGTAACAGTTTCTGGAAATTGGTCATTGCTATATAATGGTAGTGATTATAATTACCATATTACAAGGCCAGGTAAAGGTAGATTTTGAGATGAATATTTCAATCACTACATATATAATAGTTTTAGTACTTTTTAAAACCATCGTGAAAGTTATTCAATAATAAAATACAGACATAGTCTACAGATTTGAGGATGCAATTATTTTCTCATGCTGCGAGTTAGGAATCTGGATGTGACTGTCATGATGACAGAAAGGAATATACAAGGGTACATTGATTTATAGAAAAAGAGGCAAGCTATGACATGAGAGATATGATTGCACAGCCTGCCAAGTATGATTTCTTCTATGCGGTGTTACAAGGAGACCAAAGAAAGAGAAAAAGAAACAGCAAGGAGGAAACAGGGTGGCCTCTTCTCTCAGCATTAAATATTTAGAGTCGGTCGATGAGAGCACTACCTCTCAGGAATTCTTCTGCTATCCTTCCTCAGCCCTTATACCCCCCTGTCAATGTAAGTGGTATACACACCTTTCTTCAGGAAAGGTCTACATGGACCCAGCCCCCAACTCTGCCAGTGTAAACAAAGGTCATTATCTTTGAAGAGTTAATCAAAACATTCTCTGGAAAACACCTGTTCTCACGAGGGGTGTGTGTGTGTGTGTGTGTGTGTGTGTGTGTGTGTGCGTGTGTGTGTGT
>LOEQ01002640.1:0-10723 GCA_001685075.1 Bramus lutescens | reverse complement strand
GAGAGAGAGAGGTAGAGGGAGGAAGGAAGGGAGAGAGGGAGGGAGATAGCATTCCACCATGGGATGACCTCACTATCATTGTAAGACAAATCATTAAAAATGCAACATGCAAGCCCCTTCGCTGCAGAAACGTTAGGGAAATCGAAATGAACACTTAAGAACGATATATGAAACCAGGCCTCATAGAAATATGGGTAAGTACATGATTTGCTCAAACCATGGCATTTGTATCTTCTACACCCAAGCATTTTGTGCAATGGTTGAAGTTTCTTGCATGTTACAAGCCTCCCTGGCTGTAGGATGCAACCATGTTGAAAAATGTCAAATTGGGACTAGAAAGAAAGAGTCATTGTTTTTAAGTGTCACAATTCGGAACTGAATTTACATCACGTGACTTTTCATTTAAAAGCTTATAAGCATGGAGGTAGTTTAGAGATGTTCTTACATCAACAGAACAAAAATGTTTCCTAACACATTCTCTCCATGCTGATTTCACAGATCTCTCTTCCAGGGTTAGGTGTGTATGTTAAGTTCAACCCTATATTGAGACATTTCTAACAGCATCCTGAGTTCTTCAGACTAACAGACAATACATAAATGAGGAAATAAAGCTAAAACAGGCCTTGATTCAGCCTCACAAGAGCATGGAATAAGAGGAGCCTGGCTTACTGTCCTGCCTAGGGACAACAAGAAAGGTAGATAATAGGAAACCAAGGGAGCATGGTCACTGGGAGAAGGGTCATGACACAGGCTGGGGTCACTTAAGCACACACCTGCAATCTCTATGCGTGGAGGGCTCCTAAGACACAAGCTCAAGAAAATAGTCAAAGTACCAGGAAGAACATTCTACAGAGAGAACTCACCAGACAAGTGACTCAACTGTCAACTGTGTCTATATACACTGACAAGAGAAAAGAATGGCCTGAAAATCTTAAGAAAAATGCCAGTGCTCACAGAGGACTAGATTGATGTCTGCTTCCACCAGCCAGAGCCAAAAAGCTCGTACGTATAAAGCGTGCGTTGGATGAGTACAATGAGGGATCTTGCCCTGATAGTGGGAGAAGGGAACCCTGGAGAAATGCTCCCTATGAAAGAAACAAGCTGTTCCTACACTTCTCAAGTCTGCCCACAAAAAAGCTGAAGAGGACTTTGAGGAATGCAAACGTTTTGAGGACGCAACAAGGTAAAATTCGTATATCTGATCCCAAATCTTCAATTATGAAAACAGGAGTGCAAAAAATATCCACGAGGAAGAGAAAAATTAATCTATTAGAACTGTCTCCAGGAATGACAAAAAGATAGAATCAGCAGTAAAGGATATTAGAATGGTTTCAATTAGATTCCATAAGGTCAAGAGAGTAAATGTTGAGTTGTGCGTATGTTGTGTGTAATGATGGGCATGGTAAGTAGTGACGGGAGGGTTTAACAAAGCTCCAGCTGCACTAACAGGAAATCCTCGAAAGCCAAGACAATTAATGACAGAAAATTAAATATCATAAAAGATAACAAGTCACAGAAGAAAAGGTTAATGAACTTACACATAGAATAAAAACTAACTCAAGAGAACAGTTAAAATACCTGGCCTATTCCAAACCCACAATTTAAGCATCTGTCTTCTGTGGTTTAGATGAGGTTTGAGCATACCCCTAAAAGTTCACATGGTGGGACTAGTCCAACTATAGCCTGTGAGAGAGGACAGAGTCTAGCAGGAGGCCACTGGAGGTTACACTGAAAAGGCTACATTAAGACACTGGGAGGGAGCTGAGCCACCTCACTGTTCTCCAGCAAAGATTCATATTCTGAATATTTTAAAATCTACTGTCTAAATCAACCATCATTCATAGCTCCCATTTTATGTTTTTGAACATTTGAGATTCTAGAAAATATTGACATTCAAGATTTTATTACTAGACATGAATATATGTATACCCTACATATTTAATTTTCCTTAAATTTGTCCCTGTAGTAGATAAGATGTAGTATAATATTAAACCACTTAAATTTGACAATTTATAAACCATATGGTATTTATACCTGAAAGAAAGGAGAAGGAGCAGATCTGGGGGAGAGGGGAGGTGGTGGGTGGGAGAGACCCGGGACAGATTCTGGTTTTCCAACAATTGTAGCATAAATTTTATATTAATAAGACCAACTTATTAACTGTTACTGGGGTATTTCACTACAAGCATTAGTATTCTGTTTTTGAATAGTTACGTATTTTGAATATTTTTGTTTAGTTAGTTACTGAGAGAGTGTGTTTGTGTGTGTGCACGAATTGGTTCTGTACTTTCATATATGGGTCCTAGGAACTGAATGGGTCTTCAGACATGGCAGCCAGTGCTTTTGCCAGCTGATCCACCTCACCGGCCTCCATAAAAGATTCATGTTTGTAATATTTTAAAATCTACTATCTAAATCAACCATCATTCATAGCTCCCATTTTCTGTTTTTTGAATATTCAGAATTCTAGAAAATATTGACATTCAAGATTTTATTACTATACAAGAATATATATATATATACCCTATATATTTAATTTTCCTTAAATTTTTCCCTGAAGTAGATAAAACATAGTATACTCTTACACCTTAAATTTGATAATTTATAAACCAGATGATATTTATATCTGAATGTACCATCACCAACTTTGATGTTTTTGAAATAAGCCATAGGTTCACCTTCTCTTCCCTTCTACTTTGTTAACTTATGAAGTAGATCCCTGGAAATATAATAATAGTAAGACAACATCATCAAACACCTACTATCTACAGTCAGGCAAATGACAACTATTTTTAGGCATATACAGTTGAGTAAGGACAAATCATTAAGAGTGGAGGTGAATGGGTGTTTCCATGCACTGGAGGAGAGGAATGGGAGATGAGCAAGAAGCACTGCCTGAGAGGAGGCGACTGGCCATTCCACCCTGAAGCACCTGTGGAAGTGCACCCAATAGAAACACTGGGTAACAGCAATAGCCGGAAGACAAAGAGCAGAGAAGTGCAAAGGAACAAAGTGCATTCTGGGAACTAATAAACATGGGCATTACTGAAGGCTAAGTTGGTGAGGAGGAAGGGTGAGGTGG
Organism: Bramus lutescens; assembly: GCA_001685075.1. NCBI lineage: Eukaryota > Metazoa > Chordata > Mammalia > Rodentia > Cricetidae > Bramus > Bramus lutescens. Next base: position 7,641 of record LOEQ01002640.1, on the reverse strand, counting down.
GTGAAGAAGAAGTCATTTATGGTAACAATAGTAGCTTTCAGCTCCAGAAGATGGAAAGTCTGAAATCAAGACGTTGGCATCTGGGGAAGGCAGTCTTGCTGCATCGTGCCATTGGTTAAAGTGCGAGAGAGAGAGAGAGAGAGAGAGAGAGAGAGAGAGAGAGGGAAGCACACTCACATCCTGATAAGGACCCCACTCTCTTGATAATGAGGCCACTTCTGTAATAACAGCAGTAACCCATTCAATACGGCAAATTCCTTATGGTCTTATAACCTGTCAACAGGCCCTGCCCACAAACACTGTGGAACTGAGGATTCAGTTCGCAACACATACTTCTGGAAGGACACACTCAGATAAGAGCAAAGCCTATGACAGACTCTATTCCAGTGTTTAGGAGTATGATGGATGGAAGGACAAAAGCGAGAGTGGAGAAGGATGATATGATCACACAAGAGTTGGGAGAAAGTTATCCAAGGAATAGAAAAGGCCTTGGGACTCAAAGTGTCAACTAAAAGATCAGTGACTCCTGTTGTATGATTACTCCCTGAAGGAACCCGTGAGATGGCTCCGCAGGGACAGCCTTTACAGGCAAGGCCTGTGGATCTGAATTTGATCCCCATGTCCCACAAGGTGGCAGGAGAGAACTGACTCCGGAGAGCTGTTCCCTGACCTCCAAGTTCACAACAACTGCGACCCTAACAAGTGGGGAGGTGCTTATCAGTTACATGCATTCCCTCATTTTAGAAAGCTCGGAATTCCAAGGCATTCATCCTCTAATCCCGTACTGCTAATCTCCTGAGCAGAATACTTAGCTCAGTTATCTTCTTAATTGAAGACTAAGGACTGTGTGTTATGTCTTCCCCTCTGTCCCATCTAGTAATCCCTTGAGGACTTAGTAAAGGCTCAATCTTTCTTGAGTCCCTAGTACATACACTGAGATCTTGCCATCTGCCTTCGACATTAAAGAAGCATATATATATAGTGATTCTGCATCAGTCTGGGATCTCTTTGAGAAGACAAGTAGGCATACAGATGAAAATGCAAATTATAGCCTTGAAGATCAAGCTGAGTGCCATTGCATTTATAATAGTGCTATACGGTGCAGTAGAGGGAAGGTTGCTATGAGCTGCTATTGGGAAAGAAATATTTATGCAGCTGGTAGATGTTAAATTAGGGCTTGAAAATTCTGCCAGGCAGAGATGAGGCTCGGAAACACCTGAGCATAACGGTTGCGTGTCTCAGAAGAGCCAAGGGTCCATGACAGCGATTTAAGGCGCGAAATCTCCAATTCTGCTGCTCTTTGCCCTCAACTCAGCCATGTCTAGCCTGTATTTTTTCCTTCCTTGAATTTCCTTAATTAATTTCTTTATTTGCATTGCACAGGCTCAAGCCTCTGTAATCACATCCCATTTCAATTCCTGACAATTGGATCCACTCAATACTCTCAGCACCTGTAGGGATTTTCAGCCCCACGTGTGACGAAGACCCTTCTGTCAGTGTGTTCCTCCTACATGCCACAGCTTCCTGTGCTGTATTCATGGTTTTCTAGCATATTAGAACCAACAGCTTCTCTCTACGTCAGACTCAGACCATCCAACACCATCCATTTTGCATTTTTCTCCCATATATACCCCACACAAATTGGCTCTAAGACCTCCTACAGCCAACTACACATTTTCCTCCTTTGAGACCTTCCTGCTTCAAAGTCACTTTTTTTGTGTGTGCTCAAGACTCTAAATCATAATTTACTGCTTGTAAGCCATTAATCTACAACAGCAAAGTAGAGAATTTGCTGCCATTAAGTTGTTGGATTACTAAGACAACCTGCTTCTTGATACACTTTTATTGAAATCGCTTTATCTCCATGACATCAAGGAAGAGGGAAAGAGAAAAATGGAGGGAGAAGAGGGGAGAAGGAATGGGGGGGGCATGATGGGAGAGGAGGAGGAATGAGAGCAGCTGGGTGACTGCCATCTGCGAACAGAGGGAGTCCTTGTGGAATGTAACTGGAGAGTACCTAGTTCAACATTTCAAGGGTTAAACAATCCTAGAGCAAGTAGATCTGTATGACCTTCAAAATATCTTTGCTCTTAGTATATATAAAGCATGAACCAAAGCTCTGAGGCCTGAGTTTTCTCCCAGAAACCTAACAGTTCCTGTTTTTAAAAATCACTTGGTAATTAACCAGCATGAAAATTGTAACCAAAATACTATGTGTCGGGCTTAAAGCACACTATGATGGTAGCTACAGCTATATAAGAAGCACTTGGTGCTTAGCCACACTTATTGGATAGCCCAGTGTGTAATCTGTTTACTGTACAAGCACGGAAACTCAAATTCAGTCCCCAGAACCCAGGGAAAAAGTTGAAAGTGGCGGCAGAGACCAGAGATCTCCAGGATTGCTCATCCGTCAGAGTAGCCTTATCCGGTACACCCCACGTCCCGTCGAGAAACCTTAGCTCAGAAAACCCAGGGTAGGTGGCACTGAGGAACGAGACATGAGGTTGCCTTCTGGCCTCCACATGTGTGTGTGCACACACAGAGGGACGCACCTCCACCCCTCCCTGAGAAAGGCCCTTGACTGGGGGTGTGGCTCAGTGGTAGAAAACACACTTTCAGAACTCCATTCTCTTACCACCTTCACTTTCCCTCTATGCTGATGTTTTGCTCCTTCAGTGATGACTGGCCCTGGCTGCTACACATAGGCACGACCCCAAACGGAGACCTAAACACTTCTTCTTCCAGGAAACACCAACCGTTTCCCAGCAGCATACAGGAAGCATCCTGGTGTCTTCAGAAAGAAGCTGCGCTTAAAGTTGAGTGTGTTGCACAGAGATAAATAAAGCTTTACCAGCAATGATAAGAACCATGAACTTCACACTTTTCCCTGTGAATGGTGAGAGCCAGCACAACCGAAGAGTAAAGAACTATGCCAACCAGCAGAGGAACACCAGGGGCAAAGTGTGTGTGTCATAGAGGAAATCTACCCTGAGGAACTGTAAAACTGATGGGCAAAGAAGTGATATCTAAACTACATCTTACAGCAAAGATGAAGAGAGCTACCGGTAGATGGAAATGATACACAAAGACACATAGGTAACACAGATATAGATAGACGTATTTAATAGAGAGATGCTGAGTCTGGGTCATTTACACAGGTTATAGCGATTGATTTTCTCTACTGCCACCAATTTAGAGATGGTGAAAGTGAAGCAGGACAGCTAACGTGACACATCAGAGTGTCAATGAGAGACCCTGTCTCAAAATGGTCGGATGATGGGCTGTGAATGACGACACCTGTGGTTGCCTTCCGGTCTCCACACTTAGATGCCCTCATCCACCCATCCATCCACCCACCCCTCCCCAACACATGCATCCAACACAAACACAAATAAAAAATGTACATGAGAGATTGGTTTCTTATACAAGGAAATGCATTTCCTATGTCATGGGGAAGATTAATATATTTCATTAATAATGTAATGACTTGAGAAAAAAAACATTGAAGTGACCCTCACCCATGTTTCTAACAAGGACAGGATACTACCAGTGAAAGGATCACTTAAAAAGCTAATTTCCTTTTCATCATGCCTGTAAAGTGTTTACTTAGTTCACATCCTGTGTGACCCTATGGGAAAATTTTGAACTAATGCCGGGGAAAATCCCATAGGGTTACACAGGATGTGAACAGGGCCTGGGCTGAGCTACCTTCGGCATGAAAAATAAACTCAGATAGGTGAGTTTCACTTTCTGTTTGTCATAAATTCCACATTCTGTCTCCTGAAGTTCACATTCACAGGGCATCAGCCTCTCTGAGGCGGCAGGTCAACAGAAGGCCAACCTCACTGGTTTTTGTTTTGTTTTGTTTTGTTTTGTTTTGTTTTCTGTTCTACACACAGTACAACACTTCCGGCACAACAGGCAAACAGTGGTGTCAATCAAAGGCAGCCTGCCAGAGCACCCCTGGAACAACCCTGGAGCACCCCTGAAACACCCCTGGAGCACCCCTGCATACCCACACTGCACATATTTTAGCTGCCCCTTTTCCATTTCCTGTGGAGAAGACATATCATACCACTTCCCCTATAGAAAAAAAAAGCAGCCCAATTTACTTGCTGATGGAAACACTGTCATACTTTCCACTGGCCAAGCTTGAAACCATTACTGATTTAACCTTCATTAATTTTTCCACAACAACTTGCAGAAATGTCAGGAAGCAGCTGTACGAAGACTGATTAATTACCCTTATCACGGCTACTTTGGCCAGGCACTTGGGCCCCCTTCCCACCGATAAGTGTATGTGGAGAAATATATGTTCTAGCATAAAAGTCAAAGTTAACCCATTTCCTTTCCCTGCTGTTTGATACGAATGGTGGGGGATGTCTTACTCTGAAAAAAAAAATCTAGATGGATCTTCAATGTCTTCCAATAGCCCAAATCTTTCGGATCTGGAGGCAACCCCATGAAATTTGGAACGTTAGCCGTGAAGGAAAAGATTGCTGCCTGCTGATTACTCGGAGCTATTCAAGCAGACGCTAATGCATTCAAGTCTCAGAGCCACGCTGCATGTGTTAGTCAATCACAGGAGCTAGAATTCACTTCCAAACTGGGAATTAGAAAATCATATGCCCTTTTTCTACTTTTTTAAAGAACTTTTCTCTCCTCCCTCATCATTTTAGTTTGCACCGTACCATCTGTCTCAGCCTATGAAGAAATACGCTGTGCATGCCGGGCACAGACAAGGGAACGGCACACCTCACAGCCCCACGTGTCAAGCGTAGAGCATCTATCTCTAAGGCAGGTTTGCCTCCCAGCCTGACCATCTGGGGGACTGGTTCTAGCTAGCAAGCTGGCTTCTCAGCCAGCACTCAGACTTTCAGATTTTTTTCCTAGTTGACAAAATGTCAAGTAGTGCTCAAGAAGATAAACACTGGCAAACTTATTTTCCCTCTAAAACACAGCAATGTAGACAGAAATATTCAAAGTGTACCTACTAAGGCAGCCAACTAGGAGGCTTTGATGGCAAAGGCAGAGGCCTTGTCATATCCCTGAAATACACAGACAGTCCAAATCTGACACTTTCCAATATGATTCGAGTTTGGGCTAAGAACCTGGTTTTCCTGCCCTCATACAGATAGGGAATTAAGCAGAACAGACTTTGAACCAAATGACAACAGTATCTTCAGAGGCAGCTTTGAGAGATGAGGGAAGGATTCTTGCTCCTTGGGCTAACTACGCTGACAAGCTAAAACATCTAAAGGCTCCTTCTTACACTCATTCCCCAAACCAAACTACAACAGAGACTGGAAATCCCTGGTGCACGGCATGGAAGTAATCTCGAGAAGCATGCAGTAGCATCCTGGCCAGGTCCTGGGCACTGAGCCAGAATTTCAGCTTTCAATCCATCCCTCACTCAGTGAACAACTCAGAGCCTCAGGTGAGTTACTTAGCATCTTGGTGCCTCAGGTTCCTTAACTGGTAAGTGGGGATAAAAGCAATGGTGCCCTCAGATGTACTCAGAGCTTAAAAATGGCACCATGGAGGGAGATGTTAGCCATTAGGACTGTATTTTCCAGTTCGTAGTTCTGACATAGATTTATCTAAAAGTCAGGGAGAAACAATATCAGAAGAGTCCCTGAGTTAGTTTAAGCAAGCCTGTCATGTTGTTGAAAAGATTTGTCATTCATAAAGGAAGACATACACAGTTTTGAATATGACCATTAAAATGGAGTCAAATAATCTGGGGCTAATAGATTATTTTCTTGGTTCCCATAGGGCAAGCACGTGATGCTGGAGTACATACACTAGGGAAAGCTTGGATGGAGACTGCCACAGATCACCACCAAGTCTAGAAATGGTGGGTGAGACGAAGCCATTATGACCAGGATAGGTACAGTCTTCATTGTAGTCAAACATTTACAGATGAAGAGAAAGGCACACGTTCAGTTGGCACTAAAATCAATGGTAGCTGCCAGAAGACACCCAGCAAAGAAAGGACACTTCTTTGAATTCCTCTTCTACAGTATGATTTTAAGTAACTGCCAAGTCATAAGGCCTTGATACCTTAGGGTAAAACAGGAGATTGTGTCTGATCTTATACATCCCTGTCCTTGCTGTGAGGATCCTATTTCCACTTCCTCCATAGACAAGAGTCACAGAGAGAAATAAAAACCTATCCTACCCTCTCCAACCAATAGATTTATAGAAGAACCCTTTTCAATTTCTATGGAAGTGAATAAGAGATAATTTATTGTTGTAGAAGAGAATTGTTGGCCTCGTCAACATACTGGTGACTGTAGGCTTTGGGAGAGTTACAGAATGGACACCAGAAGAGGATCTACTTCCTGTTTCTCCGAGCTCTTCCTATGTGCCTGCCTCCCTAGGAGTTCCACTGTCGCAGAGGGAGAAGAGATAAAGGAGGAAAGGGAGGCAAGGTGTTGCACAGCACCCCGAGAAAAATATAAGTATTTAGTGTGCCTTTCCCAGAACGAAGAACAAAAAGCAAACAATCAATCCCTATCCTGAATGAATGAATGAATGAATGAATGAATGAATGAATGTTCTAGATGCACACAAAAGACCAATTCTGCTGTCTTCCTCTATCAGATGTTTCTGGATCTTACAAGAGTATAACATTTTTAACTATGCAACAGAAAATGCACTGGATTATATTTTTAACTATTATGAGACAGCAGCATGGAAATTATAAGCAAAATATATGAACAAGAGATAGTACAGGTCTAATGCCTGCATAATCTTTACTTGCCATATCATAAAGGCATTTGTGAACAGAGAGTACTAGCAGCTATGGCCTCTGCTGGTAGCAAAGCCATGGGCACTGCTATATCTTCTGCCATGGGTTCTCACTCTAATAAGAACAGGAAGGCAAGCATGCAGGTTAGAGACCTGTGATACCTATTTTTTCTTCAACTGAATTCTGTACATCTGTAGGTAAGAGTCCCAACCTAGGTAAATGATGAAGTCTTTTATAATTCCACATAGTTACAGTCACTGAGCTGTGTCCCTGTTTCCTCAGCAGAGAACAATCACAGCAAGAAATAAACCCACTCCTCTCCTTCCCAACCACTGGAGGAAAAACAAAAACAAAAACAAAACAAACAAACAAACAAAAACAACATTTCTAGAAATGCCCTTACTTTTTCACTGTGACAGGGAAGGAGGAAGCAATTGCTGACTTGGAAATGAATTTTGACATGACCAGGCCTCCCCATCGTACCAGCAAATAAAGTACATATGTAGCTACATTAACCCCAATTAACTACAACACCCGTTCCAGCCCCCACCTGCTCACACAGGACCTCTGGTCCCCTTGAAAAGTCCCAACCAAGTATTTCTAGGACTCCAGCAAGGGAATCTTCAAGGAGCTCACAGGCAGTCTGACAGCCAGTCACAACACCATCTGTGGCTTCCTCCTGCCGGTGTCAGCTCCCTCTAGTGTCCTCAGCAAGGTAGCCCTCTGCCACCTCTGCAGATGGTGCTCAAGGCAAGAATGCTAATGCCCAGATGCCCCACAGCCAGCAGAGCCTTGCACCCAGGCAAGACAAGTTCGTGCCTTGAGTCTCATGCTTTAAAGGATCCACATCCCATAAACACACACACACACACACACACACACACACA
>LOEQ01002639.1:194421-206739 GCA_001685075.1 Bramus lutescens | reverse complement strand
GATGGGACAGAAGCCAGCCCGGGTCTCAGGGTTGTCATTAGCGACAGGTAGGAGGGGAAGAGCTCTGATGTAATGGAACCTCAGTGTGGTAATGACACCTGTTTCTCCACGCTGACCCCTTGCTCCAGGCCTTGATGACGCTCTGCAGGACTATCCCTTCGAGGACTGGCAGCTGCCTGGAAAGTACCTGCTGCAGCTTCGTCCCCAAAGCCTTGAAGCTCTGACTGTGTGGCCTTTGGGCCACCAGGAGCTCATTCTAGATGGGGTGGAACAACTCCGGGCCCTGGTGAGTAAGCACTGGCCATAGTATCCGCCACACTGGCCATAGCATCTGCCACACTGGTTGTTGCATCCACCAGTCTGGGGGTTTGCCTATGGGGGCTGGCTGTCGAGGGGGCAGTAAGATGCCCGTTTTTGATGCAGGGCTCCAAGCTACCGACAGAGAACCTTCAGAACCTAGCTCAGGGGCTGCTAGAAAGGACCCAGGCCTTCCAGAGCTTGGTCCAAGGCTGGTTGAGAAACTGCCCCGAGACTCCCTCTGACGTCCTCACTGCTGCTGTGGAGCTGGTGCAGGAAGCCCAGGCCCTCCTCTCCTGGCTCAACAGGTATTAGGGATGGGGTGACTTCTGACCCTTCTCCTCCTGGAGCCTGGGACTGAAAAACAGTACTTATCTCTGAATCAGATATGTCAGAGCAAACCCAAGAGCCTGTGCAGGGACACTGGGCCACCTAGCTTCCTGCCCCACCCTGGAGCTTGTCATCCCAATGGTTTTATCAACAGTTGATTTTTTGTTTGCATGTTTGACATTTGTGGGAATGGGGGTGTTTAGGGGTGCTTGGGGGCGGGGTTGCACAGGAGTGTATGCGAAGGTCAGAGCCTCCCTTGTAAGAGTCAGTTTTTGATTTCCACTGTGTGAGTCCCGGGTATTGAACTCAGGTACTCAGGTATTCACCTCTGTAGGTGAGCACCTTACGGATAAACAATCTCCCTGGTCCCTCAACAGCTCTTGGATAGAGAGTTTCCCTTTCACGGGCAGTTGTCTGTCCTACATGTTCTACCTCAAGTGTCACCTCCTCAGGGACGCCTGTGTCACCCATACAGCTCATTTGTAATACTCAGAACAGTTGAAGTTAAGTCATTAATAATAGAACTGTCTGTTTGATGGCTGTCTCCCTGGTGCCAACAACAAGGCCTGGCATACACGGAACAAAAAAGTCCTGTGCTGAGCCCAGCGCACTGAGGTAGGAGTTGTCTCCACTTCTCAGGTGAGGAATTATATCCAACACAGTGTCTTAATTGTCCTTCCTGTCAGGTACCTCTTCTCCCAGTTAAATGACTTCTCTGCCTGCCGAGACATTGGTGTGTTGTGCCGGGAGCTGGGCCAGGTCTTGCAGGAGGTAGGAGGACAGGGGCCACTTCAGGTCCCAGAGCTTTTTATAACCTGTGAATCAGACCAAGATTAGGTGTGAGAGCTGGGGGTTGGGAAAGCAAGCCCAGGAAAAGGCCAGCCTCTGGGAATGGGGTAACAGGCAATGGGGTGGGTCCTGGGATGTCTCTGGCAGAAGTTCAGGTGACATTTGGGTTTGGGAAAGGTGGCAGGAGAGGACATGGGTAGTGATTGAGTCAAGTGTCATGTTGGAGGAAGGAAACCTTGGCGTTGAACACTGAGACCAGAGTTCTGCCAAGGAGACCAATTAGAGAAAGCAAGTGAGGAACATCAAAGGCCCTTCTCAGCCTCTCCCTATGTCCTCAGGAGAAAATGGCCCCCACTGCCATCTAAAAGAGGGCTCCTGTACTCTCTGTTTTCAGGACTGCCCAGAGGCTGAGAAGGAAAGCAACATCCTGAGGATTGTGAGTCTCGGGGCTGGGTGAGGAGGCCTAGGATGTGGACTCGGACTCAGCCAGACAACCTGCCCTCCTCCCCCAGTGCAGTCACATAGCCGGGATCTGCCACAACATCCTGAGCTGCAGCCCAGAGGAGCTGCTGGAGCAGAGGGCTGTGCTGGAGCAGGTGCAGCTGGACAACCCTTCGGTGAGTTGACTCTCACCTTCTCCTGCAGCTGCCTGGCAGCTTTGGCTGAGCCCTGAAATGTGGTCCAGGAGTCCCAGCATCTGTATTGCTAAGTCTGTTGTGTACAGCTGTTTAATTGAGGGCCCAGAGGACCTACCTGGAGTCTCACCTTTGCTGGGCACCTTTCCCAAGCCAGAGGGGCTATTTAGCATGGCCTGGATGACATTCCAGCCCTGACAGGGTTCTGGAGCAGATTAATAGAGATGGGAGAGAACGCTTACACTTTAAACTTGACCAGTTAAGAAAACCAGAGTTAGGGCTGGAGAGATGGCTCAACAGTTAAGAGCACTGGCTCCCAGAGGACCCAGGTTCAATTCCCAGCACCCACTTGGCAGCTCACAACTGTCTGTAACTCCAGTTCCAGGGGATCTGACCCCTTCATACCAAATGCATATAAAATAAAGTTAATAAATATTGGGCTGGAGCCATNGCACCCACTTGGCAGCTCACAACTGTCTGTAACTCCAGTTCCAGGGGATCTGACCCCTTCATACCAAATGCATATAAAATAAAGTTAATAAATATTGGGCTGGAGCCATAGCTCAGCGGTTAAGAGCACTGACTGCTCTTCCAGAGGACCCAGTTCAATTCCCAGAACCCACAGAGCAGCTAAGAACTGCTTGTAAGTCCAAGATCTGACACTCTCACACAGACATACGTGAACACTAATGCACATAAAATAAAAATAAATTATTAAAAAAAAGAAAGGAAACCAGAGTTGCTCCCCCTGCCCCCCAACCCCATGTCATTCCCCATTCTCCCTTCAGGAAAAGTTCTGAGACTCTGCTATCTCAGAAATCAATGACACAGCTTTCCTCTGGCCTTATGGGTTCNTTCGTGCGTGTGTGTGTGTGTGTGTGTGTGTGTGAGCAACAAGCCCAAAGTTACATAGCAGTTACAATCCCATCTTGAGGCTCAGCTCCATTCTGTGCCCAGTGTGAGGTCCTGCCCATTGGCTCTGCTCAACCCCAGTTTTCTTGACTTAGCTCCTATCTCTACAGGATCTAGAAATCCATACCACCAGCAACTGCCTACACTTCGTGTCCCAAGTAGGTGCCCAGGTAAGAGCCCCACCACTCTCACCACCCGTGCCTACCCTGAATTCTCAGCTGCTAGCCATGCCAACTTCAGATCCAGGAAAGCCCCATTCTCTGGCCCCATTCTTCGTCACACTAGGCTCCCACCAGCTCCCAGATCCTGCCAGGAGATGAGATTGTCCAGATCAATGAGCAGGTGGTGGTGAGTGGGGGGGGCAAGGNGGGGCAAGGTGGTGGGGATGGGTGCTGAGGAGGCGTGTGGGGGCAACAGGAGTGTCGCCTGAGGGGTTTGCCCCTTGTGAAGGCCAGGGTTGTGGGAGCTGCCTTGCATGACATGAGCCAACAAAGGAAGGTCTCAGGGTGACTCCTGAGGAGTGGAGTTTCACTTGGGTGCTGGCCTTTCTTCCCCCAGAGCTCAGTTAAAGAGGCTCCTGGTGGCTCCCTGAAGGTAGACAGAGAGGGCGCTCCTGACAGGGAAGAGTTGCTGGGCAGTTTAGAACCTCACTCTGTCCCTGTCCCCCAGGTGGGCTGGTCTCACAAGAACGTGATGGAGCTGCTGAGGGAGCCAGGAAGGATCAGCCTAGTGCTGAAGAAGATCCCAGTGCCCGAGACCCCTTCTCAGGTACCTGCCCCCCACCCCTCCTGCCTGCTTTCTTACCCCCGTGGGCTGCTCTGTCACTTTGTTTCTGGTTGTTCCCAGATGTCCCTGGACTCCCCTCACCTGCCAAGCCAGTCACTGCCTCTGACCCCACTATCTCCCAGGTAACAAGCTCTGTCTACTGGGTGTGTCTGTGTTTTTGTTTTGTTAAAAAAAAAACTTTATTTTGTGTGAGCTGCCATGTGGGTGCTGGGAATTGAACCCAGGACGTCTGGAAGAGCAGTCAGTATCCTTAACCTCTGAGCCATCTCTCTGGCCCTTGTTTTGGTTTTTCGAGACAGGGTTTCTTCTGTGTAGCTCTGGCCATCCTGGAACTCACTTGGGAGACCAGGCTGGTCTCGAACTCACAGAGATCCACCTGCCTCTGCCCCCCAAATGCTATGATTAAAGGAGTGAGTCGTCAGGCCCGACTTCTGGGTATTCTTGAAGCAGGGACCATAGGCTTATCTCCTGTCCTTTTGTTTTCCACAGGGTTCTGTCCGAAGGTCTTTTTGCCTTCAACCTGTCTGCAGATGGAAGTCCTGGACCCAGCGCTGCCTGGACAGGTAGGTTCACAGCCCCAGCAGGTAGCACACACTCTGGAAAAGGCATCTCCATGCTGACATTCCTACCACAGGCTAGGGCCTGAGCTCATGGATTTCCCTTCTCTCTCTTCCCTGCCTGACAGACTCTACCTCCCTTGACACTAAGTCCCTGCCCACGCCCCCTCCAGCCCCAGGCACTGTTTCAGAAATAACAGCAGAGTCTCCGGAGCCGCCTGGACACTCCGACCAGGTAAACTCAAGGACTCAGCAAGGAGGGCCATGGGCTCTGGCTCTAGAACCTTTTCTAAGCTCTTTGTGGTCTTTGCAGAGTTCCACCCTTGGTCGGAAGAAATCAAAAGGTATGAGCGCCCCTGACTGGGTGGGGTCTGACAGGGCTGGGCAGGACCCCTCAGTGCACACACATGCTTCCGACACAACAGTCTTTTCTGGAACCATGGGCCCCTGCTTCTCACCTAGGCCTCTTGCTAGCTCTGAGACTGAGAAAGTACCCTCTGATCTTCAGTTTTATCTCATGTGGTGTGTGTGCGTGTGTGTGCCTGTATACGCGTGTATGCGTGTGTATGCATGTGCATGTGTGAGTGCATGTGTGTGTCCCAGAGCTGTGCATTCTGCCACTAAGCTGTATGTCCAGCCTCTCTAAAGTCACTCCACCTGAGGACATTTGTGACATTGTGAGCCCAGAGTGTGAGTTCAGACAGTTCTACTGAGGATTCCCATGGGGGCAGGTGGACTGCAGAAAGGATGCTTGCTGCTCCCTCAGCATGCTCTGCTGTGTCGNNNNCCGCCGGCGGGTGTCCTGCCGGGAACTGGGCCTGCCAGACTGTGATGGATGGCTTCTACTACGCAAGGTACCCGGTGGCTTTATTGGCCCACGCTGGCGCCGCTGCTGGTTTGTACTCAAAGGACACAACCTCTACTGGTACCGCCAACCCCAGGTGAGACCCCATGAACACTTGCATAGGTACCACATGGACCTAAGGCCACCATTCTTATCTGTTTGACACAGGGAAGCGCCATACCTAGCCCTAGGCCTTAGTATTCCCATTTGTAAAGTGGGGTGGCTTGCTAGAGAACTGAGTTCATCCATGTGTAAGAGAAGGTTGTAGGGGGACTGGAAAGCTGGCTCGGCAGTTGAAGCACTGGTTACTCTTGCAGAGGACTGGTGTGTAGTTCCCAGCACTCACGTGGTAGCTCAGGAGATTCAGTGCCCCTTCTGACTTCTGTGGGCACCAGGCACACATGTGTGCACAGACATGCATCAGTCTGGGCTACATAGCAAATTTCAGGCCAACCCAAACAACAGAGTGAGACTCATGTCTCAGAAGAAAAGAGCCAATGAGATTTGCTTGTCACCAAACCTCATGGCCTGAGTGTAATACCCATAACCCACATAGTCTGGCAAGTTGTCCTCTGATCTCCATGTGTCTTGTGGCATGGGTGGGTGCACACACACACACACACACATACGCACACAATAGATAAATGCAAGCCATTTTTTAAGTGTAGGGAAAATCATTTTTATTCTTCTTACCTCCGTTTTCTTCTGATATTCTATCCAACTTAGTGATGGGCCGCTCAATCACTTATTTACTCGGTAGACATCCAGGTGCCTACTGGACCCAGCTCTGAGTTAGAGCCCTGGGGGTACAGGGGAGATTTGGATAGTCCCTGCCCCTCTTGTAACTTAGAGGCCCATGGGGAAAGGCCCGAAAGGGAAAGGACAATGGGCCATGTGCTAGGATGAAGGGACTTCCAGGCCATGTGTGGGAGCCCAGAGAGGTGTCTGATCTAGTCCAGGGAGTCCAGAAGCTTCTTCGGAAAGCTGTGTTTGGATGTTTGTCAGGTGAAAGGGGAAAGGAAACCAGGAAGGGAAGAGACTTGGGACACAAAGCAGCTCCTGGGAGAGGGCCTGTCTGAGCAAGCTCCTCCCCTTTGGCTATCTTTCTGGTACCTTTGCTCTCCTTTCCCTGCTCAGAGGTGCCCCTTGGCCACACCTCCTGCCCTGAGCTCTAGAAACCCAGACAGGTAACTAGGGAGCTTGAGGGCAAGTGCCTCCGTGCTGACCTGGGGCCCCATGCTGACCTGGGACTCAGTGTTGACCTTCATGTTGTGATCCCCCAGGATGAAAAGGCTGAAGGGCTTATCAACATCTCCAACTACAGTCTGGAGAGTGGCCAGGACCAGAAGAAAAAGTAGTTAAGTCTTAAGATGGGATGGGATGGGATGGGGAGAAAAAGGGAGAGGAAGGGTGGGGTAGGGTGGACATGTGGCAGGCGGCTGGGATTCCTGATCCAACCTCTCTCTGGGTTCTGAATGGGCATGCCCAGAGGAGACTGTGATTTGGTTTTGCTTGCCGGCAGTGTGTTCCTGCTGACCCATGACATGTACAAGCCCTTTGTCTTTGCTGCTGAGACCCTGTCTGATCTGAGCATGTGAGTACCACTTCCTCTTCCCTATTCTCATGGGGTCCCCAGCCTCCACATGCTCAAAAGCTGGGCTCAGGAGTCTGGACTCAAACCACAGCTCTCAGAAAGCCTCAGTTTCATCATCTGCAGAATGGGCAAAAGAGAATTTCAACCTAAGTTGCTCTCTGAGGGTCAGATCTGTGTATTTGGGACATGGTGGTTCACCCCTTTAATTCCAGCACTTAGGAAGCTAAGGCAGGAATATTGTAAGTGTGAGACCAGCCTGGGCTACATAGTGAGTTTCAGGTCAACCAGAGCAATATAAGACACTGCCAGGCAGCGGTGGTGCACACCTTTAATCCCAGCACTCAGGAGACAGAGGCAGGTGGATCTCTGTGAGTTTGAGGCCAGCCTGGTCTACAGAGCGAGTTCCAGGACAGGGTCCAAAGCTACACAGAGAAACCCTGTCTCAAAAAACAACAATGAAAAACAAAACAAAAACAAAAAAAGAAAGAAAAAAGAACCAGGAAGAGAACGGAGGATAGAGTCCTGTATAGAATGCACCCTTACTTCCTTACACTCAGACTCCAGTACCATTCAAAAAAGTTTGGGGAAAAAAGTTAAAAACTGTAGGTAAAGGGTGAAAAGCTCAGAGATAAGTGGGCTGCAGTGAATGGGAACCCCACAACCCACGTGCTCCTTCCTCTATAGGTGGGTACGTCATCTCATTACCTGCATTTCCAAGTACCAGACTCCAGGCCAGGCAGCCTCTGCCAGAGAAGAAGGTGAGCATCACAGCGTGGGAGAAGGGGCCCAGACATCACTGAGTTCCTGCCTTTCCCAGGCTGGGTGCTGGAGTTCGAATCCCCTGGCCCACTCCCTGGCCTCCCTGAAGCCAGTCTGTGGTTCTCCGACTCCCCACTGTAGATTGCTACAGCGAGACAGAAGCCGAAGACCCTGACGAGGAGGCTGGGTCCCGCTCCACTTCGGCGAGTAGAGTTGCTTCACATGAGGAGGTAGGGGCTGGGCAGCAGGGTGTGGGGGCTCCGGCTCATCCTTGCTCTCCTTTGCCTTGACGCAGCCTAGCCTGGCTCCAGCTTGGAGTGACCCATCATCCATGGTTTCACCGTCGCAGAGTCCAAGGACGTCCTTTGGCTCTTCAGCAGGTGCTGCATGGGGAGAAGGGCACTGGGCTGCGTAGATGTCCCGAGTATGATCACGTGTTCTCATCCTGCATCCTGCTCCCACAGACAGCAGTGACAGGGTGCTGGAAGGAATGGTCCAGGGACTGAGGCAGGGGGGTGTGTCCCTCCTGGGGCAGCCACAGCCCCTGACCCATGAGCAGTGGCGGAGCTCTTTCATGCGGCGCAACCGTGACCCTCATCTCAATGAGCGAGCGCATCGCGTGCGAGCACTACAGAGCACCCTCAAGGTGAGCTGGGAGCACTGGGCATGGGCAAGGATGAGGCTCTGGGCTTCAGGCCCTGGTGTCCAGCTGCCAGCTCCACTGTGAGCTCCAGACCGTAGACTGAAGGCTCAAAGCCCTGGCTTTCTGATTCTGGGGCCCAGTTTTGGGCTTCATACTCCATTTGAGGCTCAAGAGTTTCCCAAGCCAAGTTCTAGAAGGTTCTGTGTACATAGACCAAATACTAACCCAGGCTCTTGGGCCGGGGTATCCTGGTGCTGGGCACAGGACATAAAGTTAGTTCTGGGTTCTGTCCCTCCTGGGGTGAATTTTGCCGTCTACTCTCACTTCAGGCAAAGCTGCAGGAACTGCGGGCCCTGGAGGAAGTGCTGGATGACCCTGAGCTCACAGGAGCAAAGTTCCGTCAGTGGAAGGAAAGGAATCAGGAGCTGTACTCAGAGGGCCTGAGCACCTGGGGAGGGATACGGGCCCAGAACAGTTCCCCAGCCCCAACCTCCGACTCCAGAGGTCAGTCCCCACAGCCCTTGTCCACTGCCTCTGACCCCGAGGAGCCCTCTCAGCTTTTTCCTTTGACCTCAGAGAACAGCCTCCAACTTCCTGATCTCTGACCCTGGCTAGTGCCTGGCTCCTGACTTCTGACCCTGAGGGCTACATCATCCCCAGCCCCTGACATGTCTAAGACAGCATGCCCAAGGGGTCTGTGTGAGGCTGGAAGTAGTGCTGGTCCTTGGTGTTACCCCCAGACTGATCCCCCTATCCTGGACTTCCACAGTTTCTGCTCATGTGTCCCCTGGAGTGGAGGGAAAGTGGCCTTCCTCTCTGTGCTGTAGAGATCCGCTAACCCATCCTCAGATCTGGGATATACCTGCCTCCCGGGTCCTCCGGAAAGGTTCCCCAGACCACATCTGGATGGGCATTTATTTGACATGAGAGATGCTTTTCTACCAAATAAAGTTGATTTCTCCACCGTGAACCCTTGTGTCTTTGCTATGAATTGGGAATCTGCACATACTCCCTCCACACACACACAGGGGTGAAGAGCTGTCCCGCTAGAGTGAACGCTTTCCGTCACAGGGTGGGTGACAAGCTCCCTGTGTAGCTCATTACCCTGAGGTGTCCACTCAAGGCTCCTGTGACAGGGTGCTGGGCTCTGTGGTCATTCATCCCTTTGCTCATTTCACCTTAGTCCTGGGAGGTCAGACCTGCTCCCCATCCTAGCCCCAGGGAGGGACACTCTTCTTCATAGATAAGAAAACTTACCTTTCTGGAAGGACCGGGTGGGCAGCTGTGGGACAGGGAGCTGAAGGCAAAGAGTCCTGGGCATCTCGTCTTCACTCAGCCCCACTTCTAGTCCCTGGATCCAGAAAGGGGACCTCTGTTCACTGTATTAAAATGACATGGGAGTGCAACCTATTCCCCTACCCAGCCTCTAGCCTCTGACCCCCATCCTGAAGCCAGTAGCTAAATACCTGGTTCTGTCTGAGGTACCGAGTGGGAGGAGGTGTTTTGTTTTTTTTTTTTTTTAATCCAGTTGGAATGTCTTGGTGGAACACTGCCTTTGTGACCTCACCTCAACAGGGAGAGAGCCTGCCTGCTGCAAATCTTCACTGGAGAGAAGGGGACAGAGCAAAGATGCCTGAAAACCAAAAACCGTGGCTGCAGCGGCCCGAAACCGGCAGGGTAAAATACTTGAACATTACGGTGGGGAGCCCCTGGGTTGGGCAGGGGCAGTGACCACACTAAAGGCCCACTCCTGTCCCCTGTAGAAAAACAACACCTATGCACTCATGGGCCAGCATGAGGAGCAAGTACTCATCAGCCGCAGGGACATCATGGACAAGAAGGTAAGGACAGGAGTAAGGTAGGGACAGGATGGGCTGAGACTTAAGTGACCCCATAGTTCCCTTCTGCAGCCCTCTGCCCTTTAAATGTCCTGAGGACCTTCGTTAGGAGCTAATGCCCACTGAAGTGACTCCTCACAGGAACCCCTCTGTTGTGATAGCCACTCACCAGCAGATACTCCAGGACCCCCAAAGGTCCCCAACAGCAACTCTCTTTTGATATTTGTTGTGATTTCTTTACTGGCAACAACAGCACCCTCTAGGGCAGACCCCTAGGTGGACCCCCATTCCCAGGGAACAGGGAGTAAATAGTCCAGGCAGAGGCCACCTGTGGTGACACCTGCCTGAAGGAAGGTCTCCATTCCCTCCCAGGATGCCTTGGACATACAGGAGTTCATCACTACCTTGTTTGTCAAGCAGTTGCTTCGACATCCAGCCTTCCAGCTGCTGCTGGCCTTGCTGCTGGTGACCAATGCCGTTACCATTGCTATCCATACCAACTCTTACCTTGGTCAGGTGGGCTGCTGGCCTTACCTCTACCCCTACTGGCTCTGACCTGGGACAAGGTGCTTCCTTTCCAGGCCCTTGACTCCTTGTCCGTGTATGATGGATGGTTGGATTGGATGTTCTTCAGGACTCAGTCCCCCAAACAGGCCTAGTGCAGCAAACCTTTCACCCTAACGTTAGGGAGGCAGAGGCAGTCCGATCTCTGTGAGTTAGAAGCCAGCCTTGTCTGTGTAGCAGGTTCCAGGCTAAGCAGACTGCGTAGTGCGATTATGTTCAAATAAGTAAATACATAAAAAAGACAGTCTCCATGGACCTTCGTGGGATCTGCAAGTCAAGAAAGACTTTTTGGGCTAGAGAAATGGCTCAGTTGCTAAGAGCACTTGTTTGTTGCTCTTCTGGAGGACCTGAGCTTGGTGACCTGAGTATGGATTTCCAGAACCTGAATAAAATCTGGATGCCACGGTCTGGTGTAGATGAGAACATTGTAGCTAGCACAGTGAGGACCCTGGAGGTCCACGCACCAGCCATTGTTGGGCTATGAATGCAGACGGCCCAGCATTCTGATAGTGAACTCGAGCTGGGGAGACAAAAGGAAAGAAGAGGGGGGAAAACAGAGGGAGCAGCATTGCAGTTTTTTCTTTTGTTTTGCACGTGTATATGTGTGTGTGCATGCATGCTAGCGTGCATGCATGTGTGTGTGTTTGTATGCATTTGTACATGTACCATTGCAAGATTGTGGAGGTTGAAGGATGACTTACAGGAACCAACTCTCCTTCCACTATGGGATCCAACTAAGGTTGCTGGGCTTGATGGCAAGGACCTCTACCCACTGAGCCACCTTGCCAGTCCCCAAGGACCATTTTGTAAAGTGTTAAAACAAGGTCTTATTATGGGTCTCAGTCAAAAATGCTGGAACTGGGGCTGAGAGTGTAGTTCAGTTGGTAAATCAGAAATTCAAGGTCACCCTTGGCTACATAGTTTGAAGCCAGTCTGGGCTACATGAGATTGTCTCAAAAAAATACAGTACAACAGGAAAAATAAGCAAAGCCTGAGACCCTAGCGTGGAGTTGGTGACTGAAGATCAGAGCCTAGAAGGCTGTAGATGCAGCCATAGTGAGTGTGGACAGCAGGAGGCCCACATGCAGAACAGGGAATCTGTTGGCTACTGGGGTACAGAAAGGGAAGAGGCAAGATAACTGGTTTCCTGGGGTGGACTCCATGGACTGGGAGGGAGTCACAGCTATAAGGAAGCTGAGAGAGCAAGGTTGAGGTTGGGGAAGAGTGAACGTGGTTTTGGACAGAGCGTAGCTACCAATCTGGCGACCCAGGCACCCAGGGTACATGTCCTGGATCTACAGAAGGACTCCGCCTCTGACCTGATCCAGAGGGCTTAGAATGCTGCAGCCACAGGGGTGGTTGGGACCAGGCTAGCAGAGAAGTTCACTAGGGTCTGGGGTCCTGCAACTCCTGGAGGTGGTGGTGGGGCTTTTTATGTTTGTTTTGTTGTTGTTTTCTTCAGTCCCAGAGTCTGTTTAGCCCTTCTTCCACCCGCTTTCCCAAATAGCCTACTCTAGAGGCTGGGGTGAAGGCCCGCTGTGTGCGTCTGGGCTCCTAACTCCCCATCTGGAAGGATGTGACAGAAAAGGACAGAACAGTCACCTGACACAGCACGTGACTGCACTTAGCACTGCCTGGCCTCTGTGAAGAAAGTCGTTCCTAAAGGAACCCATAGAGATGCTAAGGTGTAAGATTAAAAGGGGTACCCCACACCCTCTCTCCACGCTCCCCCTCTTCAGGCCCTCACACCCTCTCTCCAGCCCCCCCCGC
>LOEQ01002639.1:177021-187269 GCA_001685075.1 Bramus lutescens | reverse complement strand
CAAGGAGGCTTCTGGTCACCCCCAGGAGCCGCTGGTTGGGGGTCCCCTGTGCAACCTCACGGAAAAGACCTGCGATAATTTCTGCTTGGTGCTTGAAGCCATACAGGAGAACCTGATGGAGTACAAAGAGATCCGAGAGGAGCTCAACACGTAGGGGAGGGTACTGGGGAGTCAGAGCTGGGCCTGGCCTCAGTCAGGCCCATTTTCTAAGTAACTTGCCCAGAGTTCAAGCTTCCCAGCTCAGGAGCTGATGTCCTGACCTTTCGTGTCGTGCCTTTCTCCCAGGAGGTCCCTGCATGGCCTGGGTTTCCCTTAGGGATGTGGCAGAAGCAGTGAGGGAGGCAGAAAGGCAAAGGAGGGTGCACACCAGGGAAGAAATGGAAGGGCTTCCGGGAGGAACACAATTTCTCTTCTACACCAGGATCGTGGAGGAGGTGCGCTCCATCCGTTACAACCAGGAGCAGGAAAAGGAGTTGTTGCATAAGCATACCTCCAAAAGCCTGTCCTTCCAGAGCGAGTCCTCCCTAGACATGCGTGAGGTGGCTACCCAGCAAGACTTGATCTCTGCACTGGTCGGCAGGGAAAAGGAGCGCATTCCTTTCGCCACCTAATCAACTCCTCCCCGCCCCCACCCCCACCCCATACNCCGACAGGCACCACAGGCAAGATTTCCTTCCTTTTCCTGTCGACCGTCTAAAATCCCCCCCCTCATCTCAGCTGGCACCCATTTGGTCAAGTCTAGTCACAGAGGCCCCGCTTCCTACCATCAGGAGCATCCCCTCCCTCTTCCCCTACAGCCCAACATCTACAGGCCTTTTTCTTAGAGCGGCTTTTGACAGCTCAGCTCTTCCTTGGAAACAGGCCCTTAGTCCCACATTGGAAAAAGGACCCTTGTCAACCCATCTAGGGTGCATATGAGCGCCTCTTATCTCATGGGACTGGGATGGAATGGAGTCTTGGGAATGCCTGGGCTCCCTAGTTCAGAGTGGGTTCTAGGCATGCCAGAGTTACCCAGCAGCGGCAGCTAGCTGTTGAGGCAGGAGGAGGCAGTCTGTCCCGTCAAGGTAAGCAGAATGACAAGAAAACCTTTTGGTTTGCAGGTTCATGAGCCTAGATCAAATATGCTTAGCAAACACAAGTTCAGCCTCTGAGAAGGCAGGATGGGAGCCAAGGGGCCTGCACACACACGGGATCAGCTGCTGCATCTTCCTGCATCCCTGACTGGAGCCCATGGCTCTCCCTTCCACCTGGGTGGCAGAGGCCATGGGGATGGGATGGTGGCAGCATCTGCAGGGCTTATGCCTGTGAGCCTGAGGTCTGGAGGAGTAAGGACAAAGGATTCTGGGGGAGAATGGAAGCCTCACAGCAGGGATGAACACAGAAAGGGGTAGCCAGGCAGTGGCCTAAAGATGAATATCCCTGACATCTGCTCCAACTGGAGCTGGACAAGGCCTGGGTGGGCCCATGATGGGCGTGGTTGCCACGCCCTAGCCAAATGTGATTGGCTGAACTTCTCCATCAGGCCCAAGCATTGAAAAGAGCCAGGCCAGTAAGGCTGTATGCACCAAAAATAAAATTTCATGTTATAATCAATTATTCTGACTGGCTGTTCTCAACCTGTTTTGCATCCTTGCCTTTGGTCTCCTAGATATGAAAGATTGTGCTTCCTAAAAGTCTGTTTGCATGGGGTGTGGTGGCTCACTCCTTATTCCCAGCACTTGGGAAGTTGAGGCAGGTGGGCTAAGAATTCAAGGTCATCCTCAGCTACTCAGCTAGTTGAAGACCAGCAGGAGCTACAGGAGACCTTGTCTCAAACAAAAGAAAGCAAACAAACACTCGTTACCACTGACTGTGGTGAAGTAGCCCTCAATCCCAGCACCTGAGAGACTGAGATAGGAGGACTCAGGAGAATCGGAGGCTAGCCTGGGCTTCGCAGTGAGAACTAGTCTTGGGGTTGGTCTGATGAAACCCTTAAGGGCTTCCAATCCAGTGAGGGAGGAAAAGTTATCCCCTCTTTTTGGTAGAGACTTTAATGGTAGAGATACAACCCTTTGTTGGGCCAAAATTATCTCAGGGGCTGTACCTCAAGGCCTGTAGGACAGAGAAAAGCCTGGCTCGAGTTTGAAGGATAGTCTCAAAGCTACCGAGTGAGGATGAGACAGCAAAATCTAGGTAGATGCCCCTCCAGCCAGAGGGAGGGCTGGGCTCTCATTGGCTGGAGGTACCCCCACATCACATGATGTCACTTAACCTATATAAACTGATGCTCATAGTAATAAACTGAGTTCCTGCTTTGACTGGACTCCCTATCATATCTGATTGTCCTGTGTCGTGGGGTTGTGGAATGGGCGGATAGGGCACTCACCTTTCCCTGGGGAATAAGACTAAGGAGGCCTGGCAACTTCTGACCTTAGAATCCTAACTTTGGGGTGAGGGTGCTGTTTCTGGGCCTCATGATTAGAAGCCCCTCAGATGAAAGAGTCCCTTTACTCATCTCTCAGACATCTTTACTCATGTCTGAAGGGGATGGCTGATCCTCCCCCTGGGGAGGTTTGATAGGGTCACCACTGACCAAGCTGTACAAGTGACCCTACCCTTGGACATCCAAAAGGTGGCTGGTTAAAGCATAAGTCTCCAAAGATCTCCTGGAGAAGAACAACACTGAGGCTTGCTGAGAGGAAGTAGGAGGATTTCGTGGGTCAAGCAGAGTCGGTGGGAGAACTTAGGGCCTGAGGCTGGAGCAGTAGCTGAGAGTTTACATTATGATCTGTAAGCATGGGGCAGAGAGAGAGATATACTGGGGATGGTGGAGGCTTTCGAAATCTCTTTTTCTGTTTGTTTGTTTTGTTTTTCCAAGACAGGGCTTCTCTGTCTTGGAAACTCACTCTATCAACCAGGCTGGCCTTGAACTCAGAGATCCACCTGCCTCTGCCTACCAAGTGCTGGTATTAAAAGCTTGAGCCACCACTGCCTAGCTGAGGCTTTTGAAATCTCAAAGCCACCTCCAGTAACACACCTCCTCCAACAAGGCCACACCCTCCTAATCCTTCCCAAATGGTTCCACCGACTAGGGACCAAGCATTCTAACGCATGAACCTATGGGGGCCATTCTCATTGAGACCACCCCAGAGAAAGCTGAATCAGCATAGGCAAAAGATCTGGATTCTCAAGTGTCAGCTGGAAACCCAGACAGTGGAAGACTAATATCCCTGACCCTCAGACACTCCGCTGGAGGTGATGGGGATACTGTGTGACCCAGACACTCTGCTGGTGGTGATGGGGAAGCTGTGACCCAGACATTCGCTGGTGGTGATGGGGAAACTGTGACCCAGACACTCTGCTGGTGGTGATGGGGAAGCTATGACCCAGACATTCCGCTGGTGGTGGTGGAGACACCGTGTGGCCCAGAATTCTGCCCTGCTGTTCAGGAGAGGCTGACGACTAGCGCCTTGGGTATATTCACCAGTTGGCACCACGGTCCCTAGAGGTTCATTGATTGCAGCTGATGGGAAACACTGCCTCACCCTGCCCCTGACTGCATCAGCAACATAGGTTCTAACTGAGGCCCGCGGGCAGTCTGGACAACAGAGTGGGTAGAGTGCTCATCAGGCAGAGAGGTGGCACTGGTGGCAGCAGTACCACTCTGTCCTGCAGTCTGTCCCCTTGTCTGGGCCAGAGCTCCTTCCTAACACCCCCGGGGACCATCCGTCAGCAGAGACATGAGCAGCCACTGGTTTCTGCTGCTCCTAAGTAGGGACAGAGCCTTCAACCTGCCCAGTAAGTACCCAATTCCTTTTCCATCCTCCACTTGTAGCTTCTTTTCTGACTGGCCAGAGACGGGAAGAGAGTGCTAAAAAAGCAGGTAATACCTCTCCAGTCGCCAAGGGAAGTTCAGCCACTCCTTAACTAACCTCTTCAGCTGTCTAAAGGGCGTGGGGCAGAGGCGCCAGGGAATTTGAAAAACAGAATGACCTCTGCGCCTCTGGCCTCTCCCACACATCTCTTCCAGAGCGCTATCTTTGTCTGCCTGCCTGCTCCGTCCCGCCTGTCTTCTCATTTGTCTTTCCATCTATCCTTCCTATCTGTGGCAGGCTAATGGCTGGGTTTTCAGTGTGGCAGGTTAACAGCTGAGGCTGTTCCAGCAGGCTGAGGGCTCAGGTGTTCCAACCTAGTTGCTCTGCCTTTCTCTACGAAGACCAGCAGTCTGATGCCTCACAGTTTGAGAAAGGAAGGCATTCCGGGTTCTAAGTTCCTAGATCAGCACGAGGGAAGATACAGGCCACACACTGTGCACCAGAGCTCCCCAGGTCCACAACTTTGACCAGGGATGGGAGCCTCTATGATAAAGCAGTGAAGAAGCACATCAGTAGGTATGGTGACAGCAGCGGGTTGGAGAGCGATGACTCCAAGAGCGGGGTCCACTGTGCCTGTGCCGAGCACTGTGTGAAGGCTCCCCTGGCCTTAAGACTCTCAGGGTCACAGTGAAGTAGGCACTATTAGCATCCCCACTTTGCAGCCATAGAAACTGGGACTTCCAGTCACATGTCGATTTCCACATCCTCCCAATCACACAGGTCTGACTCCAGAGTCTAGGATACTCCATCGCTAAAGACAGGGAATCTCAATCACCATGAAGATTTTCACCAAATTTGAAATTTCAGCCTATTCCCAACTAAAATCCCAATCAGGGCTTGTAGTCTAAAATCAGCTGACTCTAGTGTGTAAAAAAGGACAGAGGGAAGCTGATTGTGTTAGCACATACCTGAATCCCAGCACTTGGGGAGCGGAGGCAGGAGGATCAGAAATTCAAAGTCAGCCTAGGCTCCAGTCTCAAATAATTCAAAAAGTAAAAAAAAAAGAAATAGCATAAAAGAACAGAAGTCAACAATATCCATGTGTGTGTTGTGTGCGTGTGTGTGTGGTGTGTGCATGCATGTGTATGAAGAAGCCTGAAGAGCAATTGCTTGATCCCATGGAAAAAACATAAAGTCAGGTCAAGTGTGGTGGTACATGCTTGTAATCCCAGCCCTGGGGAGATGGGAGGGTCAGGCATCAGGCTGGTGGCCTTACAGAAAACAGAGAAATGTAGGGGAAGGTACCAGGGTCCAAAACCCCAGGCCCTCAGCCCACTGAACGTCCAAGCTATTACTAAGATGTCAGAGCCCCCGAAGCCAGAGTTATAGGGCATCGTCAGCCATGCGACACAGGCATTTGGGGACGGAACTTGGATCCTGTGGAAGAGCAGCAAGTGCTTTTCTCTGTGAGCTGTCTCTCCAGCCCTCCCACCCACCCACCAAATACTGCCCCGTCCTTTAAAGTGACGGATCACGTGGTCTTAGTGCGGTGGTACAGAAGGAAACCAGCCGACTGGAAGACAGCATGGCGCTGCACTGGCTACAGAATGACAGCTCGGTGTGGCACATCAGTGGGCAAAGATGGACTCCTGCATAGGGACAGAGCAACAGGTTGTCTGCTTAGAAAAAGCATAAAGTCAGATCAGGTGTGGTAGTTCACGTCGGTGATCCCAGCCCTGGGGAAGTGGAGGATCCAGATGTCAAGGTTAGTACAGAATACCCTGTCTCAAAAGATCCAAAAGGAAAAAAAAAGCATGCATTCGAAGCCAATGGAGATAGCCCTCCTTGCAAATACAAACCTAAGGCCCTCTAACAAGCCACCTGCCCTGTTAGCCTGGGCTGTTGTGGCTCCTCTCATACTGAGCCCAGGAATCTCACTATGCTGAGTGGGCCATGGAGACCAGAGCAAGGGGTGGAATGCCACAAGGTCACACAAGAAATACAAGACCATGATGGGACACCCACTGAAACAGCTTACCTGAGCTAATGGGAGCTCACCAACTCTGGCCGGACAGGGAAGGAACCAGCCAGCATAGGACCAGACTAGACCCTCTGAATTTGAGTGACAGTTGTATGGCTAGGGCTGACTGTGGTGCCACTGGCAGTGGCACCAGGACTTATCCTACTGCTTGTATTGGCTTTTTGGAACCCATTCTCTTTGGATGGATACCTTGCTCAGGCTAGATATAGTGGGGAGGGCCTTACCCTCTCTGAGGAGTGGATGGGGGATGGAGGAGAAGGTGGAGGGGAAGGGAGGAGGGGAAGGAGTGGGAACTGAGATTGGCATATAAAAGGAAAAAAAGATAGTTGTTTTCTTAAAAAATAAAATTAAAAAAATTAAAAGTTCCTTGGTATGTTTATAGGACTCACATTATATAGATTTACAGTTATGTTCAAATGATTGAGACTGTCTCACAAAAAGAATATTTAAATTTCATTCCCAGTAAAATATACTCTGCAAAATTTATGTGGGTATGCTTTAGTTGTAATTTTGAATAAAGTTTTGTTAAGAAATAAAAAGAAAAAGAAATACATCATAGAATCAGTCCCCACTCCAAGCCTCCCTGCTCTTTGCAAGCCTCCCAGGCAGTTGCGGGCCCTGTGTTGATCCCTCAGCTCATACACAAGATACACAAGGAAGATGTCAGAGTAGGGTGGGCCAGGTGCAAGCAGAGGGGGGCAGGCCAGTGCCTCTTCAGAGTCCTGATGGGAAGGAGGGCTTCGCCCCTGCTAGCTCCTGAATCAGCCCTCAGGTAATTGCTAGGAATCTAGAGCAGGGCATCAGGTGATGGCCCCTTTCTGCCCATTGCCCAAGGGAAAGAGCAAGGTGCCTTGGGGATCTAGTTCAGCATGTGTGTGAGGGCTTTCCTCTCAAGGGAGAGTGGCCAGCTCAGCCCTGGAAATTGGGTGATGTTTTTGTAGGGCTTCATAGCGCAGTTGAGAAAGCAGAGTGAGGGGTCTGATGGTCTGGTTTCAATGCAGCATCACCACTTCCTTGGGGTGTGGTCTTGGACGGATGCCTTCTCCTGTTTCAGCCTTAGTTTCCATGATCTGGTATCTAGAAATAGCAGGCATCACCGCAGTGAGAAAACAGCGTATCAGTTCTGCTCTGGACAAATGAGAAAGATGCTGAGCATTCATAACCACCAGTGCTTTAAAACACGTTTATTTTAGTGTGTGTGTGTGTGTGTGTGTGTGTGTGTGTGTGATACAGGCTGAGAGTGCATCATGGCTCAGTTACAGAAGTCAAGTGATATGCTTTTTAAAAAAGTATTGTTATGACTACCACTATTATCATTCCCCACCGTGTGTGTGTGTGTGTGTGTGTGTGTATGTGTGTGTGTGTGTGTTAGGGTCAGAGTGCACCATGGTGAAGGAAATCAGATGACAAACCTCAGGGGTGAGTTCTCTTCGACTGGGATACAGGGATTAAACTCAGGCAAGCACTCTTACCTGATAAACCATCTTACCGATGCTGCTTTGAAAAAAAATTAAGAAGTAAAATTGTTGGGGGTTTTCTTTTATTTGTTTGAGAAATGGTTACTATGTAAATTAGGCTGGTCTTGAACTCACAGAGATGCACCTGCCTCTGCCTCCCTATGCTGAAATTGAAAGCTTATCCCATATGCCCAGCCTAGGTTGTTTTTTCTTTGTTTGTTCTTTGTTTTTTTGACACAGGGTCTTGCTATGTAGCCATGGCTGGCCTCAAACTTGCTGCAAGGCACACCTCATCTGCTTCCCAGGTGCTAGACTATAGGCATCTGCTACCACATCTGGCTTTTGTGTGTGTCAGTAGTTCTCAACCTGTGGGTCACGACCCCTTAAAGGGGTCAAATAACCTTCACAGGGGTCACCTAATCAGAAAACACAGATATTTACATTATGATTCATAGCAGTAGCAAAATTACAGTTATGAAGTAGCAACGAAAATAATTTTAGGGTTGGGGTCACCACAACCTGAGGGACTGTGTTTAAAGGGCTGCAGCTTTAGGAAGGTTGAGAACCACTGGTGTATATGGTAGTAAGGATTGAAGCCAAGGCCTCAAGGTTACCAAAATAAACTTTCTCCCATTGAGCTGTGTCCCCAGCCTGCTTGCAGTATGCTGCCTAACACTTTTGTGAGCATTGGGAACCAAATCCAAGTTTTCTAGAAGAGCAGAAAGTGCTCCTACTGACTAAACTGTCTCTCCAGCCCCCATGTTGCTTTTTAGATTTATCTATTTATTTAATGTGTATGAGTGTTTTGCTTGCATGTATGTATGTACAACACATGTGTGCCTGGTGCTCTTGGAATTCAGAAGAGGGTGTTAGCTCACCTGGGACTAGACTTACAGATGGTTGTGAAACACCATGTGGATGCTCAGAACTGAATGTGGGTGCTTTAGGTATCAGTGCTCTTAACCACTGAGCCACTAGTTCAACTAAGTTCAAACAAGTTATCAAGAAATCAAACAGGGAAAGTCAGTCTTGGTGGGCATTCAGGAGGTAGATGCGGGAGGATCAAGGTCATCCTCTGCCTCTGCCAGCCTAAGATACTTAAGACTTTATCTCAACAAAGCAAAAAAAGGAATTCAGTGAGACAATAGGGAATTTAAGGCCACCCTAGGCTCATAGTGAGTTCAAGGCTAGCCTTGTTGTATACAAGGTAGGCTTTTTGAGGCCTTGTCTTTTTTTTTAAATAAAGATTTGTTTATTTCTTCAACTTTGTTTAATACAAGCCCATAGGGCTGGAGAGATGACTCAGAGGTTAAGAGCACTGGCTGTTCTTCTAGAGGTCCTGAGTTCAATTCATACAACCGCGGGGTGGCTCACATCTATATATAATGAAATCTGGTGCCCCCTTCTGGCATGCAGGCATACATGCAGGCAGAACACTGTATACATAATACATAAATAAATCTTTAATAAAATAAATAAATCTTTAAAAAAGAAGAGGGAGGTGAAACTGTGGTTGGTATGTAAAATAACTGAAAAAAATTTAATAAAAAAAATAGGGGGCTAAAGAGATGGCTCTGCAGTTTAGAGCACTGGCTACTACTCTTGTAAAGGACCTGGATTTGGTTCCCAGCATCCACTAGGTGGCTCACAGCCATCTGTAACTTCAATTCTGGTGATCCAACACCCTCTTCTGGCCTCCATGGCCACCAGACATGCGCACGGTGTACAGACTTACTAGCAAGTGAAACATCTATACACATGAAACAAAGGAACAAAAACAAAACAAAACAAAAAAACTGCTGCAGGGCTGGAGAATGGGGCTGAAGAGATGGCTCAGTGGTTAAGAACATGGCAACTGCTCTTCCAGAGGTCCTGGGTTCGGTTCCCAGCACCCACAGCCGCCTGTGGGAGCTGACACCCTCATTTGACCACCAACGGCACCAGGCACACATATACATGCAGGCAAAACACACAAACATATTAAATAAGGAATAAATCCAGCATGAAAACAACATAGAGGGCTGAAGAGACCATTCAGCCATAAGAGCACTGGTTCTCTCAGAGAGGACCTGGATTTGGTTCCCAGCACGTAACCCACATCGGGACTCACAATTGTCTGTAGCTTCAGTTCCAGGAGTTCCAATGCCCTTTTCTCGTCTCTAAGAACACTACACATGCATGGTGCACATACATACAGGAAAACATGTGTACACATAAAAATGTTGGGTATGGTGGCACATGCCTTTAATCCCATCACTCAGGAGGCAGAGGCAGGTGAATATCTATGAGTTTGAAGCTCAGCCTGGTCTACATAGTTTGAAACCAGCTTGTGACACATAGAAAGACCCTGTCTCAAATAATACATAAATAAGTAACTAGATACAAGTAGGAATGGTTGGTTCAGTGATTTGGTGGATAAAATCACTTGCTGCCTAGCCTGACAACCTGAGTTCAAACCCAAGAAGCCATGTACATATGGTAGAGAAGAAATAATCCCACACTAGTTCAGAATTACGTATAATAAGGGGTTATTTATTTAGGGGTAGACTCACAGATGACAGTCCTAGACAACAGTCCTCTGCACAAACAGGAAACAGGAACTGAATCAAGCAGTTAGAAACAAGAACCTGAAGCAAGAGAGCGAGTGCAGGCTTTACAGCTGCATTTACAGTACAAGAGACCACGCCCAAGTGGGCTGGTATCTTAAAGGCTATTGGCTGAAGGAGCTCCCACAGCACCTCCCCCTTTTGTTTAAATAAGAGAGTTCTAACCCCAATACAAAACTAGGAACAGATATCAAGTATAAAGTTAGAATTACAACCAGCATAAACAATATTAAGCAAGGAACATATCCTAATGTTTTATTAAACATTCTATCCTAAGGAGTATAAGTCTTATATTGGAAATGGCTTGGCTAGATCATAAGAGGAAGGTAACTACAATTATCTAATCTTCA
>LOEQ01002639.1:82521-93260 GCA_001685075.1 Bramus lutescens | reverse complement strand
GTGGAGGTGGTGGAGGTGGTGGAGCTGGTGGTGGAGGTGGTGGTGGGTTTGCCCCAAGTGACTTTCGAGAGCCAGCCATACCTTCTTCCACTGGAGCGTGCCCGCCCCCATGCTCTCAACAGAGAAGTCTGTGTATAAGGCATGGGGTGAAGGGTTGTTCCTCTGGTCCCATCTGTCCAGACCCCACCAGGAGTCTGCCTGATGCCCTTAGAGTCTTGATTCCCAAAGCTACTGTCCAGGCTCCCACAATTCAGGGACCCGAGCAGGTACCTGACCCAGGGCTTCTTACCCTGCTTCTGCTGAAGGGTCTGCACCAAATCCTCCAGGGCCAGGATCTTCTGGTCCTGAAGCAGTGAAACTCAGAGTGAGTGCAAGTCCTGGTGGGTCCCAGAACCCCACAGGGTAGTAATGAGGTAACTTTAGCCCTCCCCATGGGACGAGCCATATCTTTGGTCTTTGAGCATAAACCTGTCCTTATCGCCCTTCGGTATAGCCCCTGCTTCTGAGCCTTGATAACCCCCTCTCTCTGATAGTCGCACTAGCTGAGGAAAGGCCCAGCCCATCTCGGGCCCAGTGTCCAGCTCTCACCTCTGCTCAACAGCCTGCTAACTACCCAGCCCACATTCTACCAGGCTCTGCCCTCTGCTAAGCTCATGGAGACCAAGATCATCCCCAGGTCATGGCTTGCCATCAAAGCAGGCCATTCTGGGGCTGGAGAGATGGCTCAGTGGTTAAGAGCACTGACTTCTCTTCTAAAGGACCCTTCCAGAGGACCTAGGTTCAATTCTCAGCACCCACATGGCAGCTCACAACTGTTTATAATTCCAAGATCTCTCACACAGAGACATACATGCAGGCAAAACACCAATACATGTAAAATTAAATTAAATAATTTTTTTTTTCGAGACAGGGTTTCTCTGTGGCTTTGGAGTCTGTCCTGAACTAGCTCTTGTAGACCAGGCTGGTCTCGAACTCACAAAGATCTGCCTGTCTCTGCCTCCAGAGTGCTGGGATTAAAGGCATGCGCCACCACCGCCCGGCGCATAATTTTTTAAAAATATTTTTAAAAAACCAGGCTGTTCCATTCAAGGAAACAGTTCTCCCTGGCTGTCTCTTGCCTCAGCCCTTACCTTGGACAGCATCTCATCATTCTGGACCTTCAACTGTTGCTCCAGCTCCTGCAGCTTCCTGCCCATGGTGGTCATCAGATCCGAGTCATGGAATACAGGGACTGCCAAGTGGACAAAGTTTCTAGTGCTCAGGTCTGGAGCTGAGGCTGACGTGGGGCCAGAGAGGGAGAGGGCCCAAGGACGGAAGGAGCAGCACCAACAGCAGCTAATGTTCAGTGATGGGGCCTGAAGCTCTTTACACGGAGCAGCTCATGCCGTCCCCACAATGGGCTGTGAAGTCAGTGGGCTATGGGCGACTTTGTGAAGCTGGGTGGGGTGCAGCAACTTGTTCCACGGGCATGCATCAGTGCAATACATAGGCTACATCATTTAAGTCATGTGTGCGGTGTGTGTATGCGTACGTGCGTGTGTGTGTGCAGGCGGCTTATATATTCCCATGCACACACATGCAGAGGCAAAGGAAGACATGGGTGCCTTCCTCTATCACTTTTTTTTTTTTGCAGTAGTGGGGCAAACTAGAGCCATATGCATGCTAGGCAAATGCTGAGCCTAAAGATTGCTGTTTGGGGTAGGCTAACTAGCCAGAAACTCCCACAATCCACCTGTCTCTGACCTCTTCTGGTGGGGTTAAGGCATACACGGTCATGACAAGGCTTTATATGGATGCTGGGGCTTGAATGCAAGGCCTCTTGCATTCACAACGAGTACTTTTACCCACCCAGCCATCTCCTTGCCATCAAGCCTGGTGACCTGAGCTGGATTCCTGGGATCCACATGATGGAAGAAAAATAATGAGTTGTTGACATATACACACTCAACCTTGTGTGTGAACACAGGAACACACACACTAAATAAATAGATAATCACCCAACACCCCTGTATTCTCCAACACAAGTGGTTGGGATTTTGTCAAATGGGTGTGGTGGTGCAGACCTTTAATCCCAACACTCGGGAGGCAGAGGTAGGGAGCTCTGTGAGTTGGAGGCCAGCCTGATCTGCAGAATGAGATCTAGGCCAGCAGGGGCACACAGTGAGGTCCTGTTGAAAATACAAAGGTTAACATGGCTGTTTTATTTTTAATTTTTTATTTTTTAATATTTATTTATTATGTATACAATATTCTGTCTGTGTGTATNTACAGATGGTTGTGAGCCACCATGTGGTTGCTGGGAATTGAACTCAGGATGTTTAGGAAGAACAGGCAATGCGCTTAACCTCTGAGCCATCTCTCCAGCCCCAACATGGCTGTTTTAAAGATCTAAAGAGGCACAGATAATACTGCAGCGATGCATGAAGCCGCATGCCTCCCAGGCCTCAGATCAGGGGAAAATCATTCTGAGAGACACTGGAACCACTGAAGAGACCAGAATGTAGGAGAGAGAGAGAGATGTTAAGGGGATGAATACATTACCCATGCTCAGAGGTGCAGCAATAACACTGTCTGTGCTTCCTTATCATTAGGGGCTGCAGGGGCACTGAAGGAGCTAGATCTGCAGTCAGGACCTCTGTGGTTCCCTCTAGCTTGCTCATCCAACATGCCCTTCTGTGCCTGTCTCTGCAGGCAGGGGAGGTGACTTTGGTGAGAGCTCAGTTGCTATGAGGTGGGAGACACTGGATTCCTACTTCAGCTTGTCTGTACACTGAAAAATGGTCCCCGGAGCCAGGGTGGTGCTGTGCCACGGTCATCCATGACTACATAGTGAGTCTGAGGAGAGCCTAAACCACATGAGGCTGTCCCAAACCTCACCCTCAAAAAANACCCTCAAAAAAAAAAAAAAGGAACGAAGGAAGAAAAGAGCGAGTGAGATGGGACAGCACAAGCCCTCTTCATCCTATAGACACTAACTACCCTAACTATATGGAAAGCAGGAACTGCAGCCACTGTCATGAGACCACACCAGATACCCAGGATGGCTTAGGAGAAAGATGAAGAAAACCAAACTCTATCTTGATGTCTTCTTCAAGTCCCTAAATTACCAGCCCTGGAGTTGCCTCCTTAGGGCTTCTTTGTCCAAGGGATAACACAGCTCCCTAGTGTGTATGCTCACGAAGTCAGGGCTCTCTGGAACTGGAACCAAAAGCATCTTTTAATTCTTATTTTGCAGGGGGGTGTTTCGAGACAGGGTTTCTCTGTAGCTTTTGGAGTCTGTCCTGGAACTAGCTCTTGTAGACCAGGCTGGCCTCGAACTCACAGAGCTCCGCCTGCCTCTGCCTCCCGAGTGCTGGGATTAAAGGTATGCCCCACCACCGCCCAGCTACCAAAAGCATCTTAAGCCACCTTTTTGTTTTGTTCCTTCTTCCTTCCTTCCTTCGTTTTATTTTTTTTTTTGAGATAGGGTTTCTCTGTGTAACAGCCCTAGCTGTCCTGGAACACTCGATCTATAGATCAGGCTGGCCTCGAACCCACAAAGATCCGCCTGCCTCTGCATCTTGAGTGCTAGTATTAAAGGAGTGCACCACCACCACCCAGCCCCTTAAGTGGGAACAGCATACAGAACATGCTGCCCTCACTGGGGCACTATGGAGAGAAGGAAAAGTCCACAATGAGAAGTGGGGAAGACAAGGGGGCACTGAGAAAGCAAGAAAGACCCTAGGAGCAATGGCTGACTGCGGAGCCATCAACGATCTAGCCAGCACAGTTAATCTGAAAAGGAGGCAATGGGGCAGGCGAGGCGGCTGCTGAGCAGAGAAATGGAGGAGAGGCAGGTCCTACTGAAGACCTTGGTGGGGACACACACCAGCTGGGAGTGGCGGGGAGAGGTGGAGAGAGGATGTAGGGTCCCTAGAAGGGAAGAAGGTGGTGGGTGCATGACCACTGCTATCCCCAGCTAGGTGTAGGAGATCCTGTCTTTGATTAAGTCACTGTGGGACTTGAGCTAGGAAAGTCCTGTCTCTTCTTCTACTTTAACCCTCTGCAATGTCAAATAGAGGGGTTTGGTCTAAGGCACCTCCTGCTGTCCTTCAGTATGGTGGCCACTGCTCTAAGTACACTGTGCGAGAGCTAGAAAGCAAGGAGATGTTAAAGTTGCTTAAGCCGTCAGGGCTCATCCGCAACTTCCCCTGATCCTGCCCAGTGCCTGTCTGGCCTCTCTCCCCCGTCCCCACCCCACTGTAGGCAGCTCCATATAGGCCTTTGCAGACACAAAGTCAGGTAAGAACACCCTACTATGAGACTCTCAGCCCTTCTGGGCTTTGCTGATGAGAAAGCAGATGGCCAGAGGCTCCTCTTCAGGCCCTTTGCTGTCTCTGAACCTGAACTGCAGACCCGCTGATAACACATTTGCTAGAGACTGGAGAGGTGCGAGTCACAGTCTGGCCTAGGGGTTGGTCAGGCCCCCAACCTGCGGCTTTAGGTTAAATCCTGTCCTGGATGGGTTTGGGGATACAGGCATTGGGGCAGCTAGCCAGAAGTAGGAGCAGTGTCTCAACCCAGCAGGTGAGAACAGAAGCCCTGGGTCACAGGTCCTCCCCTACCTCTAGAGCCTTTTCTGCTGCTGTGAGCAAGGGGTCCCACAGCCCTTCAGCCCTCTGCTCTCACCTTGCCTACTCACAGGGGCACCAATGCCTCCATAGCAGGAAGGGACAGAGATCTTTTCTTCCAAGTCATGTCCATCATTCAGCATGTCCACTTCATCTTCTGCAGACAGGAACGCCGAGGTCACTGCTCTGGTGTCACAGCCCAGAAGCACTCTGGCCCTGGGCCCTGGCCAAGATGGAATAGCTTATATACTGCCTCCTCAAGGGTACACAGTTAAGTCAGCGATAAGGCCAGGGCTCCAGGGAGGGGAGGCATAAGGCAAAGGCTGAGGCGCACATCTCTGGTCTTCTGCAGTTTCAAGGTACCCATAGCCATCCCACATTAGGCAGAGGAGTTCTACGATAGTGTGGGCATTTCTGCTGAGGAGCAGGGCAAGGGGCCAAGAGCTGGAGAGTACAGGGAGCAGACCAGATGCCCAGCCTCACAAGACCTCAGCACACTCTTGCCCTAGCTGCCCAGTTGTAAGGTGAGAGGGGAGGGGACACGGGAAGAGCGCACACTCACCATCTCCGTAGATTCTTATCCCTTGCCTCCTGGGAACCCAGGCAGGAATAAGGAAAAAACACAAGTTAAGCCTCTTAGAATGTCACCAAGGGAAAGTTTCAGGCCCCATGCAAGGTTAAAAGAGATAGAGGTTAAGCCTCTGTCTCCTGAAGACTCCCCCGCCCCCATCCAAGCTGTCCTTAGCCAGGGTGAGCTGAGGGACGACATGCTGTACAGTGTTTAACTGCTCCCAACAGAGAAAGACGGAGGGACACTGCAGCCCATGGAGCTGGCCCTAGCTCCTCTCTGGAGCACAGTGGGCCCAGGCTTGCCACTTAGCCTCCCTGGATCACCTTGGCCTAAGCAAGACTCCAAGTGTGTTTAGAAAAGCAAAAAGGAAACAGGATGTAGAAAAAGCTTTGCTCCAAGTGTGGCGGCACATGCTTCCAGCACTTTGGAGGTGGGGTAGGTGGATCTTTGTAAATTTGAGTTCAGCCTGGTCTACAGAGAGTGTTCCAGGATGGCCAGGGCTACACAGAGAAACCCTGTCTTGAAAAACCAATAATAATAATAATAACAAAAGATAAAAGAAGAAAAAAGCTTTTCAAGAGGACTGGAACAAGATATACGGCACTGGCACTTAAGAGCCCAGCACAGACTGCCCAGGCTGACAGGACACTCATGTCTGCAGAGCCAGTGAGTGAACAGTGAATGACAAGCACTCTCACGGGGCCAGGCCTTCCAGAAAACACCACCGGATCTTTGGTCCACACAAAGCAGTGTTCCCGGAGGCATAGAGAGAAGGAAGGTGGGCACAGGAAGACACCGACTGCTCTCTGTGTGTCTGTATTCCCCTAGACACTAGCGGTCATTCTCCTCTGATGAGGGAAAGGGTAAAGAGGACACAGGGCACAAGGACCTAGAGGCCAGCTGGCTCCTTACCCAGGATTCACAGGCTCCGGCTCTAGGGGCACCTTCCGTGTCTTGCTAAGAGAGGCCAGAGGAGAGCTCATTGCTCTAGTCTTGAGGCTTAGCTGTCAGGAACTCCTGAGAGGAAAGAAGGGAGTCAGCCCTTGGGGACACAGGAGACCCAGAACTTCACGTCAGGAGGAGGAAACAGCAGCTTTTCCTAAAGAGGAGCACTGTCCAGGAGATGCAGACCTCGTTCCTCCAATGTGGGCCAGGGTTCCTGATGTCTGCTGGCTCCTCTGAGCAGCTGATTCTCTGCTCTGAACATGGAGCCCCTTGCCTCTTGGGGTGCAGGGCCTGAAACTTCCCCAAGCTTAGAGTGTGGGCACAGACGTGTGTGTTCTTATGGATCCATCACTGAGCTGGTTGGCATAAAGCCTAACCTCCTCCCCGCCTGCAGAACCCAGAAGCCACCCCATCATCTCAGGCAGAGTGGGCTACCCACAGACAGGAGTCATTGAAGATATAGCCATGTACCATAGAGGCCAACCGTCTGGACTCTTGCATATGCCCTGCAGCCCAGCGTTAACTGGCACCTCACTTCCTCCCTATAAAATGTGCATGGTATGAGCACCTACCAGACAGGTGACCAGAGAGGGCACGCAAAGTCCCAAAGCATTCTGCCCAGTGCCAAACTCCAAGGCAGGCACATGCCAGCTGAATTGTGGCTGTGTAGACTAACACTCGAAAATGCTGACTCCCCTCTTCTGATGAGGAATGTGTGTGTGTAAGCCAGCTCTAACTAAAGCCACCACTCTGTTCCCTTCATAAGTGATTAAAACCTAGTAAGCCTAGAGCCAGAGAAGGGATCCCCATTAGGGAGGGTCTGAAGTGCATCTTTTCAAGCAGTCCTCGGGAAACGTGACACTGGCCTTCCCCAATGCACTGGTCAGTTTGTGTCAACATGACACCAGCTAGCGCCATCTGGGAAGAGGGATCCTCAGTGGGAAAAGGCTCCCATTGGGTTAGGCTGTAGGCAAGCCTGTGGGCCATAGCCCTCTGCTGGCCACTCCTGGGCAGGGAGGTCCTGAGTTAGACAAAAGTGGGCTGAGCAAGTCATGGGGAGCAGGCCAGTAAGCAGCGATCCTCAGTGGTCTTTATTTCATTTCCTGCCTGACTTTCTTCCATGTTGGACTATGACATGGGAAGTCTAGGCCAAGTAAACTCCTTCCTCCCCAAGTTCCTTTTGGGCATGGTCTTTAGCATAGCAATAGAGAGCAAACAGAGACTCTGGGTTCCCGCATGATTTGTGTGGCTAAACAGAACAGCCCCCAGAGGCTTCTTTCACTGATGCCCACAAGCAACAAAGACATGCCACACCCCTGAACAAACCTCCCCAAGGGCTCCTTTCACCCTTGAATGAAAAACTCAAAGCTGGGCATGGTGATGCAATACCTTTAATCCCAGCACTTGGGGGAGACAGATCCCTGTGTGTTCCAGGTCAGCCAGGGCTACATAGTGAGATCCTGTCTAAAAAAAGAAAAAAAAAGAAAGGAGGAAGAGGAGGGCGAGGAAAGGAGGAAAATAAATTTTCCATGGGTGATCTGGCCCTGTTTGCCTCCTCAGTTTATCTGCCCCCCCAAACCATCTCTGCACTGAAGACAGCTAAGCAACGCCTTGAACACAGGGCTCCCTGTCACTGGCCTCCTCTCCCAGGAACCAAACTCTTCCATTTTTGGTGGTAAGCCTAGGCCTAATGGCTGAGCTCTCTCTCCAGCCCTAGCCTCCTCTTCTGGAATGGACTCCTCTGACCCATACCCTTCCACTGGCCAGGCTAACCCGTTTTCCTTGTTTCTTCTTAGGATGTAATTTAGCTCTTTATTTGGAAACTATCAGAGAGTCACAGGAAAGCAGTTCTAAGAGGCCCCTTGTATCCACCACCCAGCTTGTCTGTAGTTACCATTTTACACAACCCCAGTAAAACATGAGGAGCAGGAGCTGTTTCCGTGGTTTGTGTGTACAGGCCGGTGCCACCTGACCACATGGACAGACGGGGTTTAACCACCACCATCAAGATGCAGGCCTTTCCCACCCCCACACTTTCTCCTGTAGCCGGAGTCACACTCTGCCGCCTCAGTAGCCTGGACCTCAGGCAACCACCACTGTTTTATCCCCACAATTTTCTGATTGATTGATTGATTGATTGATTGAGACAAGGTCTCAGGGACTGCAGTGATGGCTCAGAGYTTAAGAGCACTGCCTGCTCTTCTAGAGGTCCTGAGTTCAATTCCCAGCAACCACATGGTGGCTCACAACCATCTGTAATGAGATCTGGTCCCTCTTCCAGCATGCAGGCAGAGCACTATATATACATAATAGATAAATTTTTTTTAAAGGTGGACCTGTCCACCTCCTTTAGAAAAAAAAGACAAGGTCTCAGCATGCAGCCCTGGTTGGCCTAGAACTCACAGATCTTACCTGCCAGTGCCTCCTAAGTACCACTCCTGCTCAGCTCTGGAATTTCCTTTGATAAAGCTACATAAATAGAATTATATACTATATAATCACCTTTTTCTTTACATACTGTTAGTAAGGACAGACTTCATATACTTCACCATTTCAAAGTAAAATTAAGGTGTTTTCAGGCAGGATTTCTGTGTAGCCCTGGCTGTCCTAGAACTTGCTCTGCAAACTAAGGGAACCACCTGCCTGATTCTACCCCTCGAGTGCTGTGATTAAAGGTGTCTGCTCAGCTTTAAGAGTTGTTTGCAAACTTGTTTTTTTGGCAGAAAAACCGTGTCTCAGAAAATTAAAAAAAAATAATAAAAGAACAGTTGGGCTGTGGTGGTGAATGCTTTGAATCCCAGCATTCAGGAGGATCACGGCGACAGGAGGATCTCTGTGAGTTTGAGGCCAGCTGGTTTATGGTCTACAGAGTGAGTTTCAGGACAGTCAGGACAGTTACACAGAGAAACCCTGTCACGAAAAACCAAGGAAGAAAAATAAAAAGAAAAGTCAAACTTTAAAAAAAAAAAAACAAACCCTGTGCACTTTAATAGCTTACTCTCATCTACCTTCCCACTTCTCCCAGCCAAGCCTAGGTGGTTATTAACAGATCCGCCCATTCTGGACATTTCCTATAAATGGAGCATAAACACGACTAGGATTTATAGTGAGGGGTGGTGTGGAGACATGTCAATTATGTTATCGGTAAAACAGACTCGCCCAACCGAACCCAACAGTGTGCCACAAAGTCAGCTCCAACTGCATTGTGTTTCTCTCTCCTTTCTTTACTCTTGCTTCATCCCATCAGCGAGCAAACCCTTTAGATTAAACTCTGCAATGTCTCTCACAGTGGATTCTTTTTTCCTCATGCCTCTCAGGCCCCTCTGGATGCAATTCTTTCAGGCTATTACGCCGGTTTTCACTTTTACTCTCATCCAAGCTGGTGGTGTACCTTCCTTTGAGCTCTGGGCCCTGAGGACAGAATTAAGTAATGCCTTCAGTGATCTGGGAATTTCTCCTGGGCAGGACTGTGCCTTCTCCCCGGGGCCAAAAACGCTTTGTTGTTGCTGCTCCGGCACTTGGGTTGAAAAACTAGACAGGTGCTCTACCACTGGGATAACCTCAGTCCTTTTAAACTTATTTTAATGTCTTATTTATTTGTATTTTATGTGTATTGGTGTTCTACCTGCATGTATATCTGTGTGAGGGTGTCAGATCCCCTGGAACTGGAGTTACAGACAGTCATAAGCTGCCATGTGGGTGTTGGGAATTAAACCTGGGTCAGCAATCAGAGTGCTCTTAACCTGAGCTAACTCTCCAGCCACCAAATTTATATTTAATTAACTTTATTTTAAGGACTGGAGAGTGAGCCCAGGGCCTCACACATGCTACACAGACACTACATTGCTGAACTACTACATCTATGGTCTTTTTTTAATGATAAAATCTTGGACTTAAAAATGGCTCAGAGGTTAGGAGCAATTGCTGCTCTTGAAGAGAGCCCGGGTTTGGTTTCCAGCATCCACGCGATAGCTCACAACCCCCTAGTAACTCCAGTTCCAGGGAATCTGATGCCTTCTTCTGGCTTCCTCCGACACCAGGCATGCACGTGGTATGGACACATACATGCAGACAACTCACATATATGAATAAAATTATAAATACAGAAAAAGAAATGCCTTTGCCCACTATGGCCCTGAACGGACTCTAAAGTCCAGGCTGGCTTTGAACATGTGGCCCTCCTGCTCCCGCCTCCTGAGTAGTTAGGGTTATAGGTCTGCAGAGCACCAGCCCCAGCCTTCTATTTTGTTCAGTTATTTGTTTTTTAAAGATAGAGTCTCACTATGTAGGTCAGGCTGGCTTCAAACTCAGAGATCCTCTCCTGTCTCTGCCTCTAGAGTGCTGAGATTAAAGGCCTGCACAATCAACCTGGCCTTGCTTTACTTTTTTAAAATTTGAGGCAAGGTCTCGCTGAATTGCCCTAAAAGGCCAGAGATGGGTTTCACACTCGCAGGCCTCCTGCCTCAGCCCGCCACAACCGATGAAGGTTGTCAGGGTACGGTTGTCGCCTCAGGTGAGGGTTACAAACACGCCCTGTGGCTCTCTAGAGGACCGAGCTCAGCGACACCCTGGGCTCTGTGACTGCCAGGTGGTTGCGCGCCCAAACCCCGCCC
>LOEQ01002639.1:70309-82333 GCA_001685075.1 Bramus lutescens | reverse complement strand
AGCCGACCGTGCCTGACCCGCTCGGGATACTTCAAGTCCCAGAATGCACTGCTCTATGAGGTCAGATGTCAGAGAGCTTTGCTGGGAGCCTCTGGGTCGGAATCAATACTGAGCTAAATTAATCTTGGGGACGTAACCTTCCTTTTGTTTTTTCCCATCTGATCATTCAAAGATGAATTGGACGGATGCAAGTTACTTAACAAATATTTAAATCTCAGTTTCTCCTCTAATTTATGGACTAGATGATACTCTGTAGGAATTGGGTAACATACCCACTCCTAGTTTGTAAATAATTTCCACTCCCCGAGCCTCATAGCTAGACTGCTCAGCGGGTAAAGGCGCTGGCCTCAAGCCTGACGACCTGAGTTCTGTCACTGGGGCACACATGGCAAGAAAAAACGACTCTGGGACTGTCTTCTGACTCCCACACAGACACTACCCACATGTACACACAAAATAAGTTACTAGAGCCTTGGCGGTGGTGGCCCACGTGTTTAAACCCAGCACAGAAGCAGGTGGATCTCTGTGAGGTCAAAGCCAGCCTGGTCAGGCATCTCATTTCCTTCAGGTGTAAAATGAAGATAAAGCCTACCAGTATTATCGGGGGTCACTGGGGTGCTTAAGAGAGGTTAATGCAAAGTACATATGAAAACACCTGTCTAGATGTTTGCAAAAATATTTCTTGCCAGGCAGTGGTGGCTCAGGCTTTTAATCCAATCACTCTGGAATCAGAGGCAGGCAGATCTCTGAGTCCCAGGACAGCCACGTCGGTTGAGACCCTGTTGGGGGTAGAATGCCAGATATCCTGCATATCAGATGTTTGCATTATGATTCATAACAGTAGTAAAATTACAGTTATGAAGCGGCAACAAAATAACTGCATGGTTGGGGTCACCACAACATGAGAAGCTGTATTAAAGGTCTCAGCACCGGGAAGGTTGAGAACCGCGGCTAAACTCTCCTTAGAGTCACTTTCCAACCCCTGTCACTCAGAGCACTGTCTGAGACCCTGGAAATCTCTCTGGGGTCTCCAGCATCAAATAAGCCTAGAAGGCTAGGAGACCTTGGAGTGCTGTCTGCTTAACTTCCACACTGCTCCAGACTCCCTTTGCTTCTGGGATGGGGCTCCGTTACTCCACTGGCTGCCTCTTTATTCCATCCACGATCTGAGTCTCTTTTTTGTTGTTGTTTTTCCAGATAGGGTTTCTCTATATGTAGCCCTAGCTGTCCTGGAACTCAGAGAGATCCGTCTTCCTCTGCCTCCTGAGCGCTGGCATGCGCCACCACCGTCACTGGCTGAGTTCCTACCCTTGAGTGGATAGAATCTACTTGACTTTTTGGTCATTTCCTGAAAGATGCTTGTCATGTCTGGCTCCTTTGTGGTTAGGAGTTTACTAGGAGCTGGCAGCTCAGGGAGGAAGTGAACAGAGAGAGGGAGACTTCCAAGCCTGTGGAGCCCCTGAGAGTAAAACCTAGCTCTACCCTTCCTTTCCCCTTTGCCACCCCTACAGC
Organism: Bramus lutescens; assembly: GCA_001685075.1. NCBI lineage: Eukaryota > Metazoa > Chordata > Mammalia > Rodentia > Cricetidae > Bramus > Bramus lutescens. Next base: position 80,821 of record LOEQ01002639.1, on the reverse strand, counting down.
CGCCGCCGCCGCCACCTTCCATCTCTGATGAAGACCTGTCACCCCCAGCTTATCACCGCTCCTGAAGCCTTTGTGTTCTAAGTCCTACCCTCTGCCTTCCTTGACTTCCAAACATCATGCTTCTTCCCAAGTGCTGGGCATTTCCTGGGACATATCCTGTTGCTCTTCTAGACTCTCTCGCCTTCAAGAGCCAGCGCAGATGTGCCTTCTCCAGGAAACCATCTCAGGTCTTTCTCCCTTCCATTAAGCAGATGTATACTCTACTTTAAAGCCTGATGACCTTCCCATTCAGTTTTGTGAGCTACAATGACCCCTGCCCTTCCGTAGGCAGTGGCCTATGAAGTCCTCAAGAGAAGGGTCCCTTTCTCATTCATCTTGCCCCAGCTAGGAACAATAGACTAGAAGAGAAAGTGAGCAAAAAGATGATGGGTGGCTGGCTGGCTGGATGGATGGATGGACAGATGGACGGATGATTTACCTTGATAGACATTTGAAGACAGCTTGGGCTATGTTGTGAGTTCCAGGCTAGTCTAGACTACCAGAGTGAGATCCCATCTCAAAAGCAGCAGCAGCAGCAACAGCAAAGATTTACCTTGAGTGCTCCATCGTGCTATTGGGTCATACCTCTCCATGAAAATGAAAATCTTAGGGCAGATCACATGATCACACTGCAGCGTGCACTGCAACGCTCTCCCTGCCTTTATCCCAGCTCATTGGGGAACAAGCTACACAGTGAGTACTCTTTCTGTGTGGGCCTCATGCTGGGCCCTGGGTGACCCATCCTGCAGGTCCAGTTATTCAGGGTCTGAAGAGGCACTACCTGAAATGGTCATGGGCGAGAGAGAAGGAGACCAAGCGAAATGCAGTTGTCAAGGTCTCGTTTATTGAAGCAAAGTGTCTGACTTCTATACTCCTCCAATGAGGAACTGGGGTAACGGCAGGGTAAGAGGGAAGCAGAAACTTGGCTGAGGGAGCAGGGTACGGTAAAGGTCAGTAGTCCAGACATCTGCTGCCCATGCAACCTGGAACATTCTGTAGTTTTTCTTTGATCATTTTTTTCAAAAAGTCATTACTCAAAGTAACTGATGGTTAACCATTGCAAGGGAAAGGCCCAAGTTCCTGTTTCTCAGGAGGCCTTGGGGCCAGCCTAGGAGGCGTGGCTCCTAACACCTGGGGACAGTTATAAAAGAACACTTGCCAGCTGTGCTTGGTGGCACAATGTCACAGGCCTGTAATCCCGTGCACTCACAGGGCAGAGGCAGAGGCGGGAGGATCACAAGTGTAGGGGCAGCCTGGGCTAAACAGTGAGACTCTGTCTCAAAGAAGGGTTGCTGAGGAGCAGAAGAGCAGGGGAGAAAAGAGAGGATATCTGTCCCCTGCCCCCTCCTCCTCCCCAACACTTGAGAGAGACCTGGGCAACTGGGATGGGATATAGTCATCTAAGGTGCTGTGTGTCTCCTCTAAGTGTGAACATTAATGGTTCCTCTGAGTGGCCAGTCCTAACCACTTATCCTGGATGTATTTTCTCCATTTCTTTCTGCTTGCATCCTGATTTCTTCAATATTTATTGAAACCTGAAATTGCCAGTCTTTTTTGTCTTCCCCATTTGAACGTCAGCTCCATGAGCAGGGACTGTGTCTTTCTGTTCACTGCTGTGTCCCCAAGGCCTAAACAAAAACCAGTAGCAGGCACACAGCGGGTACTTGAGAAACAGCGCGTGTGTCCTGTGATCTGCCTCGCACTTCAGTTGCATGCAATCTGAGGTCGACCTTGTCTGCTGGGTTCTGATAATTCTGTATTTCCGTTGGGTGGTGGTGGCGCATGCCTTTAATCATAGCACTGTGGGGGTGGTGGCAGAGGCAGGCGGATCTCTGTGAGTTCAAGGCCAGCCTGGTTGACAAGAGCTAGTTCCCGGACAAGCACAGGGAAACTCTGTGTCGAAAATCCAAACGGGGGGTGGGGACTATATTTGCCAGTTCTGATATTTCAGCTGTCTTGTCTTATATGTCTTTGAAAATTCCAGGTGCAGTTGCTCAAAAGTCATATTGATAATTCTATTATCTAGACCCGTCCATGAAATGCTCGTCTTTGCTGCTTCTGTCATTTTGTGTTTCAGTTGTCATGCTGTCCTCAATCCCTGTGAAGGCTGAGCCGCTGGTTCCTGTTTCACCATTGTGCTGGCTGATCCTCTGTCAGTTTGACACAAGCTAGAGTCATCAGAAAGGGGGGAACTTCAATTGCGAAAAGGCCTCCAAAAGTTCTGGCTGTGAGCTGAGCAGTAGCTCACGCCTAAAATCCCAGCACTCAGGAGGCAGAGGCAGGCAGATCTCTGTGGGTTCGAGACAGTCTGATTTACAGAATGAGTTCCAGAACAGCCAGGGCTGTTACATAGAGAAACCCTGTCTCAAAAAAAAAAAANTTGGAAGAGCAGGCAATGCTCTTAACCACTGAGCCATCTCTCCAGCCCCCTGTAAGGCATTTTCTTAATTAGTGATTGAGAGGGGAAGGCCCAGGCCACGATAGGTGTTTCTGTCCCTGGGCTGGTGGACCTGGGTTCTACAAGGAAACAGACTGAGCAAGTCATGAAAAGGAAGCCAGTAAGCAGCACTCCTCCATGGCCTCTGCATCAGCTCCTCCTGCCTCCAGGTTCCTGCCCTGCTTGACTTCCTGTCCTGACTTCCTTCAGTGACAGAATACAATGTGGAAGTGTGAAAACCAAATCAACCCTTTCCTCCCCAACTTGCTTTTTGGTCATGGTGCAATAGAAAGCCTAACCAAGATAATTACAAACCTTCATCCTGCTACCCAGAGACCAAGTGGGGAACTTCTCTGCTTGTTTGGGTCTCTTTTTTCTTTAATTTTTCTGTTTTTCTTTTATTTTCCTTTTCCTTTTTTTGGGGGGGGGCTAGTGGGGCTTTTGTTTGTTTTGTTGGTTTATTTGTGTTTTTTTTTTTGTTTTTGTTTTTAGAGGCAGGGTTTCTCTGTGTAGCCCTGAATTCACTCACATCTGGTCCGACCGGAGTTTGAACCTCTAGACGGACGGAGACGGTCCCGAGTTCCGGGACTGAAGGCTAAGGCCACCACTGCCAAGTCTGTTCATTTTCTTAGGTATGTCTTCTGGAAGAGACAAATACTTTCAGGAGCCCAAACTCAGCCTCTCCGCTCTCAGCCCATACATTTTTTTGTGCACCCCAACTCCTCAGTATAGAGCCAGGGGTTGCCCATAGTAGCCTGACCATTTGGTGCCAAGGCTTGGCAATGGGGGGAAAGTGGACACCTTAGCCTCACTCACCCTTTCAGAGGTCCCTGGCACCTGTTAGCCCCATGACCTATCCTCTGCTGGGTTGGAGAGGTGTCAAGTCCTAGACCAGATCACAAAAGAAAGTACAATCTTTTGTTGTCTGTTGATTTGTGTCTTGTTTTGTTTTGAGACAAGGTCTTAGGCAGCTCAGTGTGGTCTCATATTCACTATGTAGCTGAGGATGACCTTGAACCTCTAACTCTCCAGAGTGCTGAGATTACAGGGGTGCACCACCACACCTGGTTTTAGGTGCTGCAGGGCATGAAAATCAAGTCCTAGGGCCTTCGAGGGAAGTATCTACCGAGCTGCACTCCAGCTCGGAAGACTCAGCTCTTGGTGAAGGGACACCTCCATCTTGGAGGGAGTTTCACAGAGGAAGTGGAAACTTTCTCTGGGGAGGAGCTTTGTGTGTGAATACTGGGGAAAGGCAGAGGAAATGCCTGCTCTCATTTCCTGAGGCTGAGGCAGCGAGGGCCAAGCCAGGCAGCTGTGGGTGAGGCTAGCTAGGAAGTGCTATACACAGGGCAGTGGAGTATGTTACAGAATGAGGGAAGAAGGGTGGGAGGCTTGGGCATTATACTGAGGAATTTGGCCTCCAGCCCTAAGAAGAGGTCCAGGGCACATGGACAACTCTCATGCTCTGTCAGGCTTAGGAGTCCACCTAGAGAAGGAGCACAGCCATTGGGAGGTCAAGCCTGGAATTTTAGCATTGTCTTTGCCTTACCTCAGTTTTCCCATCTGTCAAGTGGGGCTTTCTTAGAGCTCTCTCAGCTTGGCAACCAGGCTTATACCTATTCAAATGCTGTCAAGATAGAACAAAGCTGCTCAGAGGCCAAGAAAGGCAAATGCTTGAAACCCTACTTCCTTTCTTGGTTATGGACAGACAGCAGAGCCTTCATGACCCTTAAAGACGTTCCCAGAGCCCTCGTGTTCCGTCCCACAGAACACCACACTACACCTGCACCACTGGAAGCTTCACCTTATACCTCACATCTCAGGATCCGAAAAGGAAACTTAGGGACTTTGCGAGGTAATATTTCTGGGAGTGGTCAGTAGTAGAACACATGCTTAGTGTGCAGTCATGGGTTCAATACCCAGTGCTGAGAAAAATAACTAAATAAAAATAAAGTTTTATTAATTAAAAATAACTAAATACAAATAAGTCAGTTGGTGATGGCACGAAACTTTAATCCCAGCACTCGGGAGGCAGAGGCAGGCAGATCTCAGTCAGTGAGTTCGAGGCCAGCCTGGTCTACAGAGTGAGTTCCAGGGCAGCTAGGGCTACACAGAGAAACCCTGTTTCGAAAAGCCAAAAGAAAAAAAGTAAGCTTAAGGGGTTAGTGAGAGAACGGGCGCCAAGGCTGACGACCTGAGTTCAGTCCTCAGGACCCACACAGTAGAAGGAACAAACCAGTTTCTGCAAGCTGTCCTCCAACCTCCACACACACGCAGTAGCATGTTTGTGCCCATGCTGATACTTTTAAAAAAGGCTACATCCAGGCTGGAGAGATGGCTCAGCGCTTAAGAGTGGTGCTGCTCTTTTAGAGGTCCTGAGTTCAAACCCCATTTCTGGTGGCTCACAACCGTCTGTAGCTCCAGTTCTAGAGGATCGGATGACACCCTCTGCTGGACAACACGGACACACACGCATTTTTTATTTTATTTTATACTTTTTTAGGAATAAAAGAAATTTAAGTTATCTCATGCATTCCCAGAAGGGAGAAACTACTAATAGGTCAGCTCGAGGGCTCAGCCCTGCTAGCTTCTTCTCAAAATCGGGGAGAAACTGTCCATTAGGTTGTCAGTTTTCAGCAGGGCTCTGCTGGGTTCCGGCATGGGACTCGGATTTCGTGCTGCTGGGGACCTGCTGCTCGCCTGGCTCCCAGGCACCGGGAAAGTCACCTCTCCTGGTACAGCAGCTGAGAACCTCAGGGACTGAGGGTGAAAGAGCAAAGGAGGTGACCAATGAGAGGGGGGAATGTCACCCCCCACCTTCACTTAAGCTTGAGTCTCACTTCTTTATCCCTCTTAGCTTTATCACAGGATATCAAGGTCTCTAAATTCCACTCAGGTTTTACCTAGCCTTGTAACAAAGGCCCTGACCCATATAAGGGAAGACCAGGGGAATCCCCTTTATCATCTGGCATGCAAATAAGACACCGAATAGACTAGACTAACCCAGGAGCTGGGCTGCTGAGCCAAGAAAGTGGGCTAGGGAGTCAAGATTTAATCAGAGACTGCTGACTACTTGCCTAGCTTGTGTGAGGTCCTGGAGTTTGATCCTCAGCACCACATTAAAGGGAAAACGAAACAGCAACAAACAAGACTCCACCAGTACACTCGAGAACAGCCCTGGAAGTTTCATACATGGCAAAGGCACCGGACAGACCTGAACTCAAGTTTAAATAATTGTTGAACTTGACAAGTCATTTTTTTTTCAGCCAAATGGGGATAATTATTGCCCAGTATCATTGAGACCACAGGTTTGTTTGTTTTGTTTTGTTTTGAATGTATAAGTTTTGGGGACTTTTCCATAGTGCTGCCACAGTAGAGAGCCACAGCTGCCGTGTCCTAGTTCCAGGGTTCTGGACTGAGTTCGCCTGCTCGTCCTCCCAATTGTGCCCTCAGAGCACATTGAGTGACTCAGCTCCTTTCTTCACTCAAATCCCAAAAGTCTTAAGAGACTTCAGGAAGGGGCTGGAGAGATGACTCAACAGTAAAGAGCACTTGGTGCTCTTGCAAGGGACCTGGGTCCAATCCCCAGCACCTACAGCCAGCTGTAACTCCAGTTCTAGGGCCTTCCCAGGAACCGGGCATGTACACGGTGCACATATGCAGTTGAAAGGCTTGTGCAGGTGCACGCACATACATATGCACACTTTTATTTTTTTTGTTTTTTTTTGTTTTTAGTTTTTCTAGACAGGGTTTCTTTGTATGTAGCCCTGGCTGTCCCAGAACTAGTTGTGTAGACCAGGCTGTCCTTGAACTCACAGAGATCTGCCTGCCTCTGCAGCCTGAGTGCTGGGATTAAAGCTGAGTGCTGGGATTAAAGGCATGCGCCACCACTGCCAGGCACACACACACATTTTTTAAAATTTATTTTTTCAAATATTTATTCAAAATTAATTCACTTGAAATGAAGCGCCTGAGGCCCAGAGGGAATAAGGTCTGATTCAAAACTAACCCAACCTTGACTCCCTTTTCTGAATCTAAGTAGTCCTGAACTTTCATAAAACCAATGGCAACATCCACCCCACTCTCTTAGTTCTCTTGTCTGATCATTTGCATGTCTTTGTTTTCAGAGTCCCAGGTAGCCCAGGCTAGCCTCAAACTCACTGTATCTCTGGGGTTGCCCTTGATCCCCCTTCTGCTTCTACTTCCTGGGTTCTCACTTTTTAAACACTTCTACCATTTATATAATAGTTGCTAGTGTTGGGTATTATTAATATACAGTGGTTTTTGTGGATTTGAGACTGTATCTTACTATGTAGCTCAGGTTGTCTTGGAACTCACTATGTAGACCAGGCTAGCCTCTACCTTGTGCTGGAATTAAAGGTGTGTTCACCATTCCTGGCTAGTGGTCTTTAAAACAAATAGCCATGGCACACACCTTTGATCCTAGTACTCGGAAAGCAGAGGCAGGCTTGTTGTCTTTCTTTTTTTTCTTAATGATTTATTTTTATTTTATGTACATTGATGTTTTGCCTGCATGTATGTCTGAGTGAGGGTGTCCAATCCCCTGGAACTGGAGTTACAGATGGTTGTTAGCTGCCATGTAGGTGCTGGGAGTTGAACCCAGGTCCTCTAGAAGAGCAGCCAGGGCTCTTAACTGCTGAGTCATTTTTCCAGTCCCTTGTTGACGCTTTTTAAAAATAAGTTATTAGCCAGCAGGGTGATGCAGGCCTGCAGTTCCAGCACCCAGGAGGCTGAGACAGGAGGATCCTGAATTCAAATCCCCAAAACAAGGATTATCACCGCGGTGGTAGTGGCCGACGCCTTTAATCCCAGCACTCAGGTCATCTCTGTGAGTTCAAGGCCAGCCTGTTCTGCAGAGGGAGTTCTAGGACAGAAGAAAGGAAAGGAAAGGAAAGGAAAGGAAAGGAAAGGAAAGGAAAAAGGAAAGAAGGATTAACACTGCATTAGTTCTCCAGCAGCGGCAATTATTATTTGTTGTTGTTGTTGTTAAAAGACTCAGTGATTCAGCCTCAGGCTGAGGTCTGAGTTGTCAAATGATGAAAGCAATATTCCCTGACCAGGACACATGGTTCCAAGCCCAGGGAACACCCTCTAGTTGGCCTCTTGTTGCTTTTGAGAACTCAGAATTCACGTACCAGGTCTTGGAACCTCGAGGCTAATTTCCTCCACCCCCAGGTTTGAAAGAAGGTAGCTCCCTTCCCCGCCCCCAAGCCCTCCTTCTTCCCTCCCCTTACCCCTCCCTATTTCCTCTACCTCCTAGTTCAAAAGCAGCCGAACTCAAAGAGGCCTGCAGCTAGCCCTGAGCTCATCTCTCACAGCTGCTACCAGAGCCCGGGAAGGTCCAGGATGAACGGCTTCCTCTTCCTCGCCACCATCAGTCTGCTGGTTGCGGTTCAGGTAAGGACAGTCCTGAGGGCCCTTGCCCCCATTACCAGATCTCCACTGATGGATGGGGCTGGGGTCAGGGAGGGAATGTAAGTTCCTGTGGGAGCCAGCCTTCTACCACAGTGACTGAAATAGATAATTACCAACAGGAAACCTGGGATACAGGAGGGCCTGTGTGCCTGGGCTTCCATTTCTCTTAGTGGCCGTCCGTCTGCCCTAGGGGAAGTCCATGGTGCCATGTGAGGGTTTTGTGCAATTCTGGACCATGAGGTATGGAGAGGATACTCTGCTGAGGAGAGCCGCAAGCAACAGTCCTTTTGGTAGGGGTGAAGAGATGTCTAACAGACTGCCATAGGCGGCGGGGGGTTGTCCCCCACCCCTGCTATAGGGAAGCCTGGGTGTGTGGGAATGCAGAGGCAGAAGTCTCCCAATCAGTCTCTAAATCAACTCTGGGAGGCGAGGCAGCCTTCGTGGCACCCATGTGCTCAGAGGGACCTGATTAATACAGGAATGGAGCCATCAAGTTCTTGATCAAGAACATCTCAACCAAGCATCACGGGCAGTTTCACTGTCACCAAAGCTAGTTTGATTCCCATCAAGAGCCGCTTCAGTGGCTGCTCAATCAAGCATCCAGGACAACCTGTCACATCTGCTTATCTCCACCCCACACTCTGCCAGGGACCTTTTCATTCAGCCTTGTCTAATGTCATACTCCCAGCCATGGTGGACTCTTCCTGACAAGACACAAAATTCCAAAGTGGGGTACCACAGACCCAGAAGTGCCCCCGTGTTTCTGGGAGGGGAAACCATTCCTCAGGCTCAGAAGGGCAACGAGGGGCTTCTGCTTCCCTCTGTGCTGGAAGATCTGGTGGCCTGAAAAGTGACAGGAAATGTCTGTGTGGTGGGAGAAGGACAGGGACAGAGATGGCTTTATCACCGCCTGTGACAGGACAAGAAGCCAAACATCCAACAGGGGCTATGGCAGAAGATGCAGGGGCCTAGCATTGGGGAAGAGCACAAAGGGGATGGATTCCTAACATGAGATTCAAATCCTCCTGAGCATGGCGATTCTCTTGCAGATACAAATGGGAGTCTTGGGAGATAATAAGACCAATGTGAATCCCAATGTGGCCACTCCTCCTCGTCCTGCTCCTGTGACTACCAAGGAGGTAGCCCCAAAAACTTCTATGGCCAAAAAAACCCCTGCGAAACCCCCAAGGAGTGGGGCCTCCTCACTCACTGATGTGGGTTCCCGCAGTTTCTTCTTCTTTGCCCACACCTTAATGTGCCTCCTCTACCTCGGCTGAGGTGATGATGTTGCTTCAACAGCCCTGTGCTCCTCAAACAGCTGCCACCATCAGTAGCAAGAGACACCCCAACCCAGTCTTTGGAAAGTGTTAACACCAGAGAGCCCAGGAAGTGAAAATTGACAGCCAATGGCCAAAATGGGGAGATGCTGGTGGAAGGGGGTAAGTGACACCCAGTTGGGGCTCAATAAAGTTCTACTTATGCTTAGCTGGGGCCTCCCATGTGGTCACTGGTTATTACTGACCCCAGGAGGCATGTGTGCAGCAACATTAGCTTTCTGTGGCCATGTGCAGGGAAGGTGGCAGCAAGGCACTCCCCCCAGGTTCCCTTAGAGTCACCTTGCAAAAACAAGGACAGGAAACTGTCACCCTCACTGCCACTGTTAGTTGTATTTGCTTCACTTGTGCCTGGTACTTGAGAGTGGCGGACCCAGTTCTATCCCCCGCCCCACACAACACCTCTCAGGCCGTCTCTCACCCCCATGACCCAGGTGTCTTCATAATGATAGATGTGGGGACATCATAGACCATTTGGCTCCGTTTCTCTCAACACCCCCAGCTGGAGTGCTGTAGACCCAGAAGCACCCCCGTGTCTGGGAGGGCTCACAGAAGGGTGTCTCATGAGTCATCTATCACAGGGCTAGCAGACGAGGAGGCAGGTGTTGCCACGCACACCCACAGCCGGGGAAGGAAGGAAGGACAATCAGGCTCCTCCAACTGCTCCTCCTGGGCTTGGGGCTGCAAAGTGACAGGGAGCTCAGACCGGTCCCCAAGACCCTTGCCTCTGTGTCTTTGCAGGAACCTATGCTCAGAGGACTGGAAAGTGAATACAGCTCCGGGCCTCTGACAGCCTGACCTGTCCCCTAGCTAGGGACCCAGCCCCCTCTGACAGCCTGACCTGTTACCTAGCTAGGGACCCAGCCCCTTCTGGTTTTTAGTCCAAAGTCAAGTCTTCAGGCTTTGAGACTAGAGTTGGAAGAAGCAGGGAGGAGCCCAGGACAAGGCTTCTTGGGTGAAGACCCCCTCATCTCTCTTGCCTTGCCCACTGTGGGCTCACACCCTGAACCTTGAAGTTCTCACCCATGGACACATCTGTATTCCTAGAATACTTTCCTCTGCTTCCTCTATTTGGCCTGGCTAACTCCTTCCCTCCCCCCCTCCCCGTGTGTGTGTCAACTAGGGGTGCTTCTTCAAGTGGCACAGACCTCCACTTCCGTTCCGTAACACCCATCAGAAACCTGCACTGGAAAGCAACACAGAGAAACCCTGTCAAAAAGAAAAAGAAAGAAAGAAAGAAAGAAAGAAAGAAAGAAAGAAAGAAAG